>JAUMGZ010242746.1:0-11331 GCA_032359645.1 Pododesmus macrochisma | reverse complement strand
TAATAGTGGGGGGGGGGGGTTGCCGTAGGTAGTTGCCAGTGACTTGCCGTAGGTCGGTGGTTTACTCCGGCTTCCTCCACCAGTAAAACTGGCATGTCTGTAAATGACCTTAGCTGTTGAATGGACAATAAGCCCTTAACACAAACAAACAAAGTATTAATATTGAGCGGAATATTACTTGTAATTAAGTTGCATATATATGGACTAATTGTATTAGTGAGTTACTTAAAGAGTCTTAATGTTCACACCAAAAGTTCATACCAGGACCGTAATATCACACTGATATCAGCAATTGAAATTTCTCATTCCTATATAAACATTGACTTTTGATTTATAATAAGTATTGATAAGTAATATAACCCTAAAAAGAATAGTTACCGTTACTCTTGGTCACCAAATGTACAATTCATGTACTATAAGTTTATTCAACTGCCACACTTATTTAGCACAAATTAAGTTTATAATTAAACTGTTTAATGTCTTACAATCCCTGTTATTGACCACTGATTTGTTTGTACTGACCATACTTGTCCCTGAAAGTATTGCATAGCCGATATTTTTAGAATATCAACGCTTCCAGTGTCACTTGGTGGGATTATATTATGCAGGAAATGGTCAGTGATAAACATCTTGCTTGTTAGGAGACACATTACAAGAGGCTTTTATGTTTACTGTTACTTATCTGATAAAACATTGTGAATATTAAACCTCTTGTAAAGTATGCCTTTGCGAACAACTGTAAAGATTGTGAGAAAGCGGCTGGACATCAATACTACCAATACTGTTATACTGAAATCATGGGCTCTTCCTGTTTGATTTTTATGAAAGCCAAAGATGCTTGATCAATAGCAGAATGTGTGATCTTTTTCACTCTCGCTTGGATAACTAAAACATCACTTTATAGTTTGCTTTTTAAGAGCTGCATTTTATTACTTTTAAAATGTCAAAAATGTTCGGAAGCACAATCAAAAACTCTGCCGTTTTAGGTAATCAATTATACAGGATTCTTGCAGCAGGGATGCAATCAGCAGTACTTTAGGATCATGGGAATTTGCATTGAAATTTTTTAATTTTGAGGAGAAAATTGTCTTTTTGTTCTAACAAATTCACAGAATTTATTCCTTAGTAATTACTTTGACAGAAACTTTTGTAATTACTATTCCTACCCAAGCTTGAGTGTTTCTCAGAAGAATTGAATAAAAACAAAAAGCAACTCTTTTGAATGAATGCATTTTTGGGCTTCCTGCATGGGCTGTATAATTCACATTTTTGACTTCTCCAAAACTACTTGAACAATTTAAATCAAAATTGTCATCCTTGTGAAAAAGGGATTCATATTTGTTCAAATGATGGGTCTCTCCTCTCTTCCCCCAGGGGGATACTAGGGGGATAAAAAATACCATGGGAAATATATATTAATACATGTACCAGTATAGTAAGCCCGTACAATTCAGTTTGTCATCCCTCAGATATTCAAAAGATTGCGTTTTGCTAGACATTCAAAGCCTATTTTAAACTTTTCTTATTTATAGAAACAAATTTTACTCTTATGCTTATACCAATATTAAATTCATAAATCTTGTAAAATTAGTTAAAGGTTAGTGTTGAGAAATGAGAAGTAATAAATATTGCAATTATCATCAAAGACATTGCCCACATTCTGTAATCCCGAGTAGTGTTGATGTGGTACCGTTGATGTAATAAGCTATCATGTAGCACTTATAATTAATTGACTCGTTAATTCCTTGGCAATCATGATACAATTTTCTGTGTAGTATGTGCTATGGTTATGTATAGTTAATGAACGTTTTACTGATGATGATGATGATGAAAACTTCATTTTGTCTTATCAATAACTAATTAGGATTATAATAACTTATAATAAAACAAGCCATTATTTCACGATCAAATTTTCATATCCATTTTAAGTTATTGGTTTTTTAGACTGTAAAAAACCATGACAATGCTAATCATATACAGGGCCACAATTAAACAACTCATTTTTATAGTGTTCTGTACGCAAGCTTAAGTACACTAATGCAGCTGAAGCACTATCCGAAAGCAGGGGTCCGAATCTTGTACGAATTATTTCTTGCACACTTATTAAAAATGTCATCAAATTGCATTAGCTCAAGATCATGATGAGTTGTATTTCAAATACAATGGAACTGAAGAATCAATATACAAAAATTGCTAATGCTGTCTAATGCTCTTAGAAAGCGTGCATTATATGCACCTTACAATGTTTACTCATGAGAAGAGTTATATGATGGCCATTACGTTCCTGGTAAAGGGGATACTGCTGCATTTTATGTAAAAGAAGAATGAAATTTTTAGGTCTCCTGAGTGTACGTGCGTAAAAAATCACGCTTTTTACTGCTTCTCAGAAACCATTAGTCAGATTTTGATGAAACTTGGTGGTAATCATCAGCCTATGGTGGGGATCAGAACTTTTACTCAAGAAAGGACTGACTCCCCAGGGGGCTGAGGGGCGGGGCCATATGGAGTCAAAGAGTGCAAATCATACTTTCGACTTCTCCTCAGAAACCGCCAGTTAGATTTCGTAACAAACAAATACAAACACATTATGATCCTTCATCTCGTTTTTAGGTTGCCTGAGCCGAATGTCTATAATCTTTGGCTCGTAAAAATGTTTGACTTTGATTACTCAGTGACCGTTAAGACCTCATGGGCCTCTTGTTACATTATCTATACAAAATTAGTAATCTTAATATCTAAGAGTGTTATTATAAATTGAAATGTCTATGTACAAATGTATCTTAAAAGACAAAGACACGTTTGTTTGTTTTATTGGGGTTTAACATCCCTTTAACTCATTTTAGGTCATTTCAATATAGTGTCTGCTTGCGACAGTGCACGCTTATGGCGACTTTATAGTGCTGTCTCACTGAAATATCAAGCCCCAGACACATGTACATGATACTTCATTGGGTCACATTATACTGACACTGAGCCAACAAGTCCTTCTCCTACCCATTAATGCTGTGTGTTAAGCAGGGAGCGAGAAGATTGACCAATTTTAACGTTGTGGGACATGGCGCCACTAAGATTCGATCCCGCAATCCTATTGAAGTAGGACAGAGTGACATTTATTTTCACACACTGATGACTTAATAACCGTTATGTGACTGTGTTGTCGGATCTGATCTTTAATAATACATTCATTGTTCTTTCATAATTGTACAATATTATGTGGGCTACACAAGTTTTAAATTGTTCCATCTAAACTGTACAATTTAATTCATTGTTTCATTAGTTGAGTACATGTAGTTCATAATTCAAATGCATACATATGCGTTAAGGTGCAAGTGACATTGAGGTCAACTTCATGCTTTTATAAATAGATCTCCTTATTCTTAAATCTAAATTGCATGCTGGATTTCCCCGTGTCAAGTGCCCATTGAGTGATGTCCTTAAATTAGACTACCACTACAGGAAGGAAAGGGGGTCACGGCAGATTGCCTCATCCCACTATGTGATTATAACTACTCCTTTTCTCTTAATTATGTTGAATGCTCGAGACAAGACTGCTGTGTTTGCAAAGGAGCTTTATTGTATAGTTTACTTGTGATTTTCAAAATTTTGTTTCATGTGGGAAGTTATCTGATTTTGTGTAGGGCAAAAGGGTAAGTTCAAAATTAAAATTAAATGTGCATATGTATGGTTGTATTTTATTTTACAATGTTAAAGTAAAGTCAAATTTACTTACAAGCCGGGGATCAAACTCACAAAGCCTTCGGCTGACATTGCGTTGCATAGCCATATCACTCTATTTACAATGGTGGAATTGTCAACGACCTTCATATGATATTAAAACATTGACTGATATTTTATGTAAAAAAAGTAGTATATGATCGATGTATTTCATTTAACAATATTGAAATATGAACAGATATGTTTTGTAAAAATGAAACGTAACAATGATTCTTAATTGTGATTTAAATCTTTGTTTTGAAGATTATTGGTAGAGAAACGTCTAAAGAAGAATCAACACCTGTAGAAAGCCAGTGTAAACATTTAAAACTAGTCATAGCAGGTAAGGTATTTTAAGTGTAATGATAAGTTATACAATTATTATAGTGAGTGAGAACGAGTGTTGAAAGTTAGTCAATTCTCTAGATCAATCAATGATATGCATGATTATTAGGGTGTGGCTAAACTTGAGAATTGGCTAAACAAGTTGATTAAAAAACCTTTTTGATTCAGCATTAGTTTAAGATATTGTTTCTTACACATTATAAATGAAAAAAAAATTGTAGAACATATGTCCAACATATCCACCACAAATGAATAGTCAATTCAAAATTGTACTGTTGAACCTGACCTTTGACCAATAAGCGTCTGCAGCCCATTTCATGTTATTTTGAAGACATATGAACTCGGTATGCATCTTATGATTGGTATATATATCCATTAACAAATAAGTTTTCTTGTCAATATTTAGCGTTAAAGTTAACAAAGATTGTATCAACTCAATTTCTTTTGTTTATGGCATAATCCCCATTGATAATTGTAACAACACATGGGCTAATATATTATTAATCTACACAGACTTCATCATTATTAAGTTTCTGATAACCTCTCTTTCTTAGACTTGTTCCATTGACTTTTTCTGACACAGATATTTTTGTCAAAATTCTTTTAGTAGCCGTGAGAGAGAGAGAGAGAGAGAGAGAGAGAGAGAGAGCTTTAAATAATTCTAGTATTATAATATTATGTAATATGTAAATGTTAGTATTGTGAAAGATATCTATGAACTTCTCCAGTGCGATAATCTTATTAGTTGGTACTACCAGTTACGTTGTGTAGACAGTCATAAAGGATCTATTAAAAATGATTGAATCAAATAGGAATACTTATAACATTCATTAAAAACATGTATTAACATACTTGCCAACTGTTTGAAATTTTCATGGGGGAGAAAATGTGTAGCAAAATCTTTAAATGTATTTAATACCTATATACAATGACCTATATGACAAAATAGTAGTGCAAACTACCTCATTTAAGCAGTTCTTGGCAATGCACTAAGTTGAAGCAAGTTGATACATGTATCATAAGCAAGGTTTAGGAATTATACTGATGTCAAAAGTAAATTTTTTTTGTGAAAAATGGGGAGACTCCGGGGAGACTCCTCCTAAATAGGGAGAGTTGACAACTTACTATGGTTTTAAGACAAACATGTTCTGTTGATTTTGGATCTAATAAAAGTTTACAGTCTTATTTCACAAATGTGTGTAGAATTTAGTTGTGTTGTATAGAAAATAATATTTTAGCATTATTTTTTTCTGATTACATATTTGGCTTTGTTGTTGAAATTGCACTGTCTTTAGAATTGTCCTTATTGATACTATTTCCTCTTGTTTTATGCATTGTTGATACCAACTGTACTTTGATTGTGCATAATTCCCTCCTTTTAATAAAATGAAGTACCGGTAAGCATAAAAACTATTAAAAATCCTTTACTGGACAAACATGTTTCTCTTTGTCTGGAGGAAATCTCCTCATTTCTGCTAATTATAAACTATATTAAGTTCTTTTTTCATGTATTTTTTAACACTTCCTGAAATTACTGGTTTATAGCATTGTGACCATCATTCATGTCAATTTGATAGTGTCATTAACTAGTAGGCAGTAAAATGTCCACTGCTAAACACATTTTTGTGTAATGACTATGACTGTTAATACAGGAAAGGTGCGTAATTCACCACAAGGCATGTGATTACACTGGTCAATCACAAAGGTAAATCGGGCCACTTAGGGCAGTATGTAGTACATGCTTGAATGTGTGATTTTTGTGTTCATATATAGACAGTGTCTTAATTCATGTCAGGTGAAAATACGGTTTTATTTAGGAGATCACACCTGATGTTTACTGTACCTGAAGTGTACACCTAACAAATTTCAAATCAGTTCTTATCAGTTTAAAGATTTTCTACTTGACTGGTATTCTGGCATTTGACTTTTGACACGGCACTGAGGGCAGAATTTTATAATCAAGATACGATTTAGTTATTCTTCTATCTATAGCATATGATTTGTATTAAATTCAAATTGGATGCAAATTTGAAATGTTAAGAAGCATCGAGATGAATTAATCTGCACATGAAATTTATCTGTTGAATTTTAAGCTTTTAAATGTAGAATGTAAATCAAAGTTGAAATTTGATTGAGAGATTGACTTGTGTTGTGTTAAACTAGATATTAAGAAATTCTTTCATGTATGATTTTGTTTATTTACAAGATGCAAACCTGTGCCTAAAGAAGACTGTTGTTTACCCTAACAGAATATTTTTGGTTTTTTTTGTTTTGTTGTAATACTGCTCTTTTTTTTTTCTTTTTTTATTTGTCACATTACAGAAACATACATATGTATTGTATAACATATAGCATTACCCTAACAGAATATTTAATATTCAGTGTATGTCACATTACAGAAACATACATATATATTGTATAACATATAGCATTACCCTAACAGAATATTTAATATTCAGTGTAATCTTGCATTCACAAATAACACAAATTATGTTTGGACATGTGTTAAATGATATAACAAATACTTTAATTTTGAAATGATATTGTTTGTTTACAAGATGCTAACAGTAACAGAAAGATTAATATTCAGTGTACATTGTATGAAAGCTTGCATACACTAATAACACAATTAAATATTGTAGACATGTATTAAACAAAATAACAAACACTTTAATTTTAAAATGATATTGTTTGTTTACAAGGTGCAAACACCTGCTTGTTTACAGTAACAGAAAGATTAATATTCATTGTATAAGATTGCATACACATGTACAAATAACACAAATTTACGTTCTGAATTTTTATGGTCAGTTGATTAAATACTTTATATATGTGTGTCACATCTCATAGTTCTGATGACACATCTTTGTACCACTGTCTTCAGGTGTGTTGGCTACATGTATAATCTGTGTGTGGGCGTAGTTGACTTCCCCACCTGGTGACTGACACTCCATGTTTTGTTTTCACACTCTTCAGGAATCAGTTATTTTAACAGGGCAATACCTGATTCATTCAGTTGGCAAGGATTTAGTTAATTGGTCCCTTTGAAGTTTATAGGAAAATGTTAGCGAATAAACATGACATGCCTGTTAAGCCAGTCTCTATTGTTTGCTGTTGGAAATGTTGATCAGTAACTGTTGAAATTGAAAAGTCAATTGCATAGTATTACATACATGTAATTTACTTACTGGCTTTAAGGTCAGTGTTCATGCCATTGTGAATGGAATTTTTAAGATCTGAAAACACAGATACTAGCTTAGAACAAATATGTCAGGGACAGCACTACTCACCAATACTTATTGCCTCAGAATTGTTTGTTAAATTGGTATTGATATTTTTGATGTACATTGAAAATGAATGCTTGTTAGCTCTAGTCAGGTTAAATGTTATATTTAAGATGGATGTCATTTGTTGTGTTCTCTTTCTGTATGTTTGAATGAATTGATGATTATTATTATGAACTGGAAGCTATTCAGATTTGTATACATGTAAAGGTAAGATATGCATAGTTGCCAAGTCTCCCTATTTAGGAGGGAGTCTCCCTATTTAGGAGGGAGTCTCCCTATTTAGGAGGGAGTCTCCCTATTTTTCATACACAATTTTTTTTTGACATCAGTATACTTCCTTTACCTTGCTTATCAACTTGCTTCAACTTAGTGCATTGCACAGAACTGCTTAAATGAGGCAGTACGTCTGCACTACTATTTTGTCATATAGGGCACTGCTTAAATGAGGCAGTACGTCTGCACTACTATTTTGTCATATAGGGCATAGTACATTGTATATAGATATTAAGGACATTTAAATTTTGCTACACATTTTATCCCCCATGAAAATTCAAAAAAAAAAGTAGGCAAGTATGAAATATGGTATGTGGTATGTTATTTTTAGCTCACCTGATGGGACGATACTAAAGTGAGCTATTCTAACACTCCACATCTGTAGTCATTGTCTTTAGCATTCAATCTCTATCTTTACTTGGGGGCCGCGGTGGCGTAGTGGTTACAGTCGCCGACTTGTAATCATAAGCCTTTCACCTCCTAGTTCGATCCTCGTCCGGGGCGTGCTAGTGTGAGAAAGTTGCCAGTGACTTGCCGTAGGTCGGTGGTTTACTCCGGGTACTCCGGTTTCCTCCACCAGTAAAACTGGCACGTCCGTAAATGACCTTAGCTGTTGATCGGACAATAAGCCCTTATTCAAACAAACAAACAAACTCCCTACCGCGATAAGGTGTCTAGCACAGGGAGGTACAGTCATACAGACATCGATAGGAGTACAATTGTAAAATCATCGAGAAATGCACATAAAACAGATACAGATACGCAAACATCGAATAGTGTTATTGAACATACATTCATGGTAACACTTATACAAACATCAATGAGAACAGTTATGCAAATTTTTCATAATTAAAGATATACAAAATTCCCAAGAGTACAGTTATACAAACATCACGAAATCCTTTCTATGTAACAGTTTATCAAGAAATCCTTTCAAGAAAACAGTTTATCAAGAAATCCTTTCCAGGTAACAGTATTTAAAGAAATCCTTTCAAGCAAAAAGTTTATCGATACGCGTGCAGTAGTGCAAACATCGATAGGAGTACATGACAACATGTATATACAGTTACACTGTTGCTATGCGCATTCTCCGTTCTGTTCTGACTCTAATGTTTTGAATTCAATTATTATTGTCATTCATCTTTCTTTCTGTCCTTTATTCTGTTTCACCTGGGTTTCAAATGTCCCGATATGGCACAGGAAACTTTCAAGCGACGATAAAACAAGAAGAAAATAGGATCAACAGAACACACGCTATTGACAAACAAACAATAGCATCATCAACGATATGACACAGAAAACTTTCAAGGGACGATAAAACAAGAAAAAATAGGATCAACTGAACAAATGTTATTGACAAAAATCGATAGCTTTATCAAAAAGTCACCACCTATAAGTCCTATTTAAAACTCTGCAAGACATTGATTTTGTTTCTTTGGTGTTTCTTTCTTTGTATGACCATTTAATTACTCAACACCCAAGCTTCACAAACCCGTTCTTGTTCTACCCCCTTTCTTGTTCTACCCCCTTTCTTCCCCCAGCCTCTTTCCTCCCACTAGCTCTACCTCTCTCTCTGTATCATTTTATAAGACAGCTCGTGGTGATATTTATGGAATAGATCATAGGATACAGACTTTATATCAGACATACACCACGTCAATCAATGACGTTTACAGTAATATAAATCTTGATTAAGCATATTTCTTTAAATCATACATTTTTAAAAGTTCTTTCTCTCTTTAAAAATTCGATATCTACTCTAGACAGCAAAGTGCATATGCAACAAGGTTCCGTGTTAAATATTAGGTCGGGAACCTTGACGCTGTTAATCAGTAATCATCTACCTATACCTAAAATAGCCCGAGCACGGAGATAGCGCCTGCACCGCTATGGCGTCATAGTGCAGCAAATTGTGCATTGGCCACTTAAAACGCACAACAGTTTACAAGGTCGTTGCAAACTGCATTATAAAACATACTGGCTGTCGGTCGTGTCAGATAAGACTGACTTATATGTTAAGTTTGCATGTTGAGGTATAAACATGCAAAAACTGGTATCCTATATCGCGGAAATGCAGTTATCTAGACCTCGCATGCACATTATATGCACTTTGTATGCTAGGTAACTCTTAAGTACTACTTTACATACCATTAGAGAAAAGTAAACAGTTGTTTGAACATGTCATATGTTAGATTTGTATTAAATTGGTAACCTGATCTTTGAACGTTTGAGGTCATGCCAACGTGCAATTAAATATGCTTCCACATATTTTTTATTCAAATTAGAACTTTACAAAAGTTTTGAAGTTTCATCGACTCTTCGGTTTTGTAACAAGTCTTTTACGCATCCAACTCTTTTATTATAAAAACCCAGGAGAGAAAATGTGATAACACCAATAAGTTTAACCTAGTTTTGCATTAAAATGGTATCTAGTATCATAAAACAAGAAGAAATAGGATCAACAGAACAAACATTATTGAAAAACAAACAATACCTTCATCAAAAAGTCACCACCAGAATACAAACTGGTTAACCTGTACATATATATAAACTGGTTGACCTGTACATATATACAAACTGGTTGACCTGTACATATATACAAACTGGTTGACCTGTACATATAATCAAACTGGTTAACCTGTACATATATACAAACTGGTTAACCTGTACATATATATAAACTGGTTGACCTGTACATATATATATAAACTGGTTGACCTGTACATGTATCATACGAGCGTGTACTCGGTTCGCACAATTACAAACATACAGCGTTCCGGTTTAAAATATGTTGCAGACACCTAAATTTCAATTCAGAAATAAATTTTACCATTTATATTAAGTGGTTAGCAAAACCGACGCACGCTTATTACATGATAGTTGCTATAAAGGAGAACAATCGAAAATGCTTTTAATATGTCTTCTATAAATCATCACACAAACAGTACTAGAAAGAAATCTTATGTCATTTATAATATAAATATTATTCTTTCTATTAAACTTATTTTTTGTGCTAATATCGGTTCCGTAGTGTAGTGGTTATCACGTTCGCCTCACACGCGAAAGGTCCTGGGTTCGACCCCCAGCGGAACCAATTCTTTTTAGATAAAAGGAAAATTTATATTTTCGTTGGTTCGTGCGTTCTTGTTTTGAGAAGTTAACAAACAAAGAATAATACAACTTCATACGATTATAATGGAAAAAAAACAAAGGAAAATAATCATGACAATATATATTCTGTACAAATGCAAACTCTTGACTAAATATTTGTTTCAATTATGGTTTCATCTCACTTCAACCCGGTCGAGATAATAACGGGACGATGTATGCTTGTAACAGTTCAAACTTAAGCCGACCTTTTTCAAGTTTAATTGGAATATAAAGTCGCATATACGCTAACAAGACTGATTTGTAATGTTTCGCTTTGACAAGTACATTTTGTACATCTATGATATAATTAAACCAATCAACATGTTGAGAATGATCGTTTCTATGAAAGTCGTTAAAACACGTTTAATCCTGTACAGTAAATGTTTAATAAACATATTACATAGCGTTAGTCAGTGCATTAAATCTATAAGAACCAAACAAACAAGGCCGTCCTGCTACTCTCTCTCTCCGCCCCTCCCCCCTCTCTCTCTCCCTTCCTCCCTCTCTCTCTCTCCGCCCCTCTCTCTCTCTCTCTCTCTCTCCGCCCCCTCTCTCTTTCTCT
>JAUMGZ010242724.1:0-10574 GCA_032359645.1 Pododesmus macrochisma | reverse complement strand
TCCTAACTGTCATGACGTCTGGTACATCCTAACTGTCATGACGTCTGGTACATCCTAACTGTCATGGCGTCTGGTACATCCTAACTGTCATGACGTCTGGTACATCTTAACTGTCAAGGCGTTTGGTACATCCTAACTTTCATGACGTCTGGTACATCTTAACTGTCAAGGTGTCTAGTACATCCTAACTGTCATGATGTCTGGTACATCCTAACTGTCATGACGTCTGGTACATCCTAACTATCATGATGTCTAGTACATCCTAACTGTCAAGGCGTCTGGTACATCCTAACTGTCATGACGTCTGGTACATCCTAACTGTCATGACGTCTGGTACATCCTAACTGTCATGACATCTGATACATCCAATCTGTTACACACTAAATAAAGTGATATTACCTTGTCCAGGATGACTTTTAATTCCTCAGCTCCAGTATAGTGAGGGTCCAATATCAGAAACTTAACATCCCCTGTTACTTCATTGAAATCAACTCCCAAAATTGTATGGGCCAGAACTCCACCACCTGTTGACAAATAGTAATATATATCTTCAGTTTTTATACAACTTATAATTACCAATGGCACATACAATGGGCAAGACTTCTTCTCAGTAATATGCTATGTATCAAACATATTTTACAATATTTCAAGGTGAAATAAAATTAGAATATATTGTAGTTTTTACATCAATGTGACCCATACCTGTATAATAGTGTGACTTGTGTATTTATAACAATATGACCCATGTCTGTATAAACAAATATGCAGATAATGTTAACGTACCAAACTAAATACATTTACTACATACATGTATATGTATAGCATAGGTGATGAGGTAGGTAACTGTTGATAAACTTCCATCACAATATTTACCTATCATTATCGGTGTTCCTTGACTCTCAAAATGCATGGCCAGTTCTCTCCCCTTGATTGCTAATTCTGCACCATTACTGACAAACATTATTTTTGAAGATACCTTGTGCACAAAAAAAATAAGATAAATGTAAACTGATGTTTATACGTGTGGATTAATACTTTCAATTGACATTTTTGCTGGAACACGTGTCAATGTAAGTGATCATATTGTCACCTGCACATCAGCACATGAGCATAATGATACAAGTTTCTTGTCCAACCATTCTGTTATAAAACAGAGTAAAATATCCTGCCCACATCTTCACATGATTATCAATTATGTACTGTTCAAGATGTGAAACATTAGGATTAGGTACTCATTTCACTAGGGCATAATGGTTAGTTCTTATATATCAACATACAGATTCATCGTAAAGGGTTTATCTATATAATGTCTATATGTAATAAGTAGTATACATGTGCATGTAAGTAGATATTAAATATAATATTAACTTCATAACAGCAAAGCTCAGGTAAGATACATTTTCAGCTGAAATAAAACTGTAATAGACAAAACTAAATGTTAAATGTCAACTTACTTGAAGAAGATGGTCAAGACAATAACTGACCTCCAAGGACCCAATCCACTGTCTAGAACCTACAAACTTAGGATCCTTGTCCCCAACATCAACCAAGGCCTAAATAAAACAATGCACACTTTATTATATGATGGTAAATAATATAAACTCTGGAATGAATCAGATTGTTCAACTTTTATGTTTTAAAAATAAAATTTTTTATTGCAAATAATAGTAAAAACAAGCTCCTTTTTATATATGTTTTTTTCTTCAAATCACACAATGCCGAACTTATTATGAAACACAACTTTAAACAATACCTGCTGTACTTCTCTGTGTGATGGTACGGGTGCAGAAGTATAACCCTGTAATCTGAACCACGACACTAGAGTCTGCAGGGACCTGTAGGCACAACCCCATTTATTGTCATCAAATCTGTCCTGCATATAATGGTGGTAACTGTAATATCCTTGAACCAAATATTCCTTCCCTCCCTTCACTGAAAAAATAACATTGAAAACATAAACATGGCATGATCTATTTCTTATTATGTATCAATGCTGTGTTATGATGAAGGGTTTGATAATGGCAAAAAGGAGCAAAAGTATACATTAAGCATAAACATGTTGTTTCAGTCAATAATACACAACTGTCAACTAATATGAAAATGTCACCTTATACAACAATAAAGTATAATAGAAAATGTCAACATGCCTCATCCAGAACTTGAATAGTGTGTGTGGGTGTGTGTGATCAAACATGTATGTGCACAGTATATGCATGTGTGTGTGTGCATGTGTGTTTATGTGTTTTTTGATAACTTACATCCAGATCCTGACAGTCCTGTGTGTGGGTTGATGAGATATCCATAATTGTTAAGATCTTCTGACATCATCATAACATTGGTTTTTCTGAAGAGAGGGCGATCCTCGGGCAAACAGAATAATTTGTGTAGAACTTTTCTATTTGATACTGTAAATATAAAAGATATGATTGAGTTGTCATTGACAGCTGGAACTGCATTTCCATTGCAGGATGAAAAAATTCATATATCAGGTAATTAATCATGGTGTTTCTAATACTCTCAATCATCATGTAATTAATCATGGTGTTTCTGATACTCTCAATCATCATGTAATTAATCATGGTGTTTCTAATACCCTCAATCATCAAGTAATTAATCATGGTGTTTCTAGTACCCTCAATCACAGGCAATATGCATGCTCATGTGAAACTGCATTAAACTGAACTCAAATGAGCCAACTTTCATGTGAATCTTATATGAGGAAAATTTTGCAAGAGGACATATAATTGTGTTATCCCATAGCAAAATATATCTAAAAATAAAAATCAATGATAGATTATTCTGTGATGGACAAGAGAAATGCTTTCATTTGTTTTTCTTACACTCTCCTTTTTTTCTATAGCACTCAACATTCATCTAAAACTGAAGTTCATCAAATCAGATTTACATTACAAACACAAATAACTCTTGCATTTATGTCGGTGATTATCTCTATTTTAAAGAATAAAACCAGTTCAAGCACACAAGACTATAAATTAGGTTATCCAAGATATTCTAAATCTATGAAGAACATTAAAGTTAGAGACAGAGTCTATATTGCTTCAGTTATAGACTATGTTGACTGTTTGGAAACTAACACTGTATGTCAGCTTTACCAGTGCCATAGTTGTCCATGTTTAAAAACATTAATATGTATTAACTTATGAAAAAAGAATATATAACATGGACATACCTAGCTGCTGATCTGTCATTGTCTTTGGGTAGACAACACTGATTATACCCTGTAGTCCTCTTGGTTGAAAATGATATGGACAAGGAATATCAAAGTTTTCACCTTTTTCCTAAAATGAGAATTTAAAGAAATTTTCGCTTTTTTAGTTAAATATTGTTTGTTAACCCTATCTTTGCTCATCTGTTGTTGTGTATTTGTCAGATTTCTGGATTTCATATCATCTTACTCATATACAGACAAATGAAAGCTATCATAATACTGATTCTGAGTCCGCCAGAATTTTCTAATGAACAATCATATGTTAGGTGTTGAGTAAAAAACATAACAAAACTACCAATTCTTAAGTCTTTTGTGAAGTACAATGACTGATTAATTCGATAGCCACCCACACAAAAAATATATCATGCTTATATCTAGAATGAAAACAATTACTTTGTCCTAGCTTAAATTACTGATAATTTATGAATGACTAATTTTTATTTATGAGAGATAGGAACAGATCAAATTTAACTTCTGAGACGATAAACTCACTTACATTTGTATTGGAGATGATACATGACGTCATGGCATCTATTTGGTTGGTGATAGTGGTAGTCATAATGCTGTGGAGTTTATCTACATGTAATTGTGGGTCTACTGTTACAACGACGTTCACTGGTAATGCCATGTCAACAGATTTGAAGGAACCTGGTAAATTGAAGTCAGCATTTAATATGTATTTGGTAAAGTAACACTTTGTCAAAAATTTCAAGGACATACTGTGGAAAATAAAGTCACTACATAGATAACAATGTTTTTCTCCTAAAAAAGTAACTGTGACCTTGACCTTGAATGCAGGAAATTGAAACATGAACTTGCTCAAGGTTTTGTTATACATGATTGATGTTTAAGGTGACATCAAAATCAATACAGGAATGAAGCTGCTAGAAAGAATGACATGTTTTCTAAAAACAATAACCCTCAAATACCTTGAACTTCAACCATTCAGATATTTTGATGAGGGTGGGGGTCGAGGAATACTTATGAATTATCAACTTGCATAAATTAAGGATTAGCTTACCTAAAGTGTGTTTTATTACTGGTGAACAAGTAGGTAAATTGTTAGATGAACAGTTACCACTAATTTGAAAGTACATAGAGAAAGGTATCGTTTCCTGTAAAATAAAAGACAATAAATAGTTATTAACACTATAAACGTTGGACAAACAATATTTATTAAACAGTGAACTACAGATCAAGAGTTCCATGGATTCTCCATGTCTATAAGCCTTAACAAAGAGTAAACAAAATGCCTTCAACAAACATAACTTATGACAAATTGATTGTATCCCGACAAATTACACACTGATTGTACTTCACCTGTATATCAGACTTGGACTTCCTTTTCTTAGTAGGGGTAAAACTGTCCTCCTCTGTGATGTAGTCATACAACTGGTGACACGCCATGTCCTCCGACACTCCACATGTGCCGTCCAGCGCTAATAACACATTGCTGTGTTGTAGATGGTACACACAGCTAGGGGACCCAATGGAACTCTTTATGATTTCCATCTCCTTGGTAACAGTAGTCTTCCATGACCCTAAAAGTATAAACATATCATTTTTTTGTGCAAATAACAAATATTTTAGAATATATTTGTAAACATATAATTGATCAAATGTTTATGAATGAGTAAGAAGTGTAATCAATCTATATTTAAAAAGTTAACGTAAATTACAAAATAAAGAAAACAAATTTAGACACATATACCGTCGGTAAAATGTTTTAGTTTTCAAAACGCTATCACAACATTGAGGGTGCTCTACTGAACATTGACAGTGCTCTACTGAATATTGACGGTGCTCTACTGAACATTGACTGTGCTCTACTGAACATTGACGGTGCTCTACTGAACATTGACTGTGCTCTACTGAACATTGACGGTGCTCTACTGAACATTGACGGTGCTCTATTGAACATTGACGGTGCTCTACTAAACACTGACGGTGCTCTACTGAACATTGACAGTGCTCTACTGAACATTGACGGTGCTCTATTGAACATTGACAGTGCTCTACTAAACATTGACGGTGCTCTACTGAACATTGACAGTGCTCTACTGAACATTTTTAGTAAAACCAACAGCTGTTTTGTTAAGACTAACCTTACTCTCATTGACAATAAGACTAAATACTTAAAATGAAATGTAAATCAATCAAAACCTGACAAAACTACGTCAAATTATTGTTTTGAATCCTTCAATAGATCAATGACATCAAGACAACTATAGAGATATAAACAAGAAGCCAATATTGGCCTTAACATCAATCAATTGTAAATCCATTCCATCTTTTATATCATTGCAGAAAAGGAAAACTTACCCTACATACATTTTGACACATGTGGGATGGGTTAATCCCATAACTTTCACACATATGAATCTCCCTACTCATGTATGCTTCCTATTAAATTTTGATGTAATTGGTCCAGTGGTTCCAGAGCAGATGAAAATGTGAAAAGCTAATGACAATGGGCAAGGATTTTCAATGGGGAAAATCCACTTTGGACCTTTGGTCCACATGGACAAGAAGCAATGTAAACTCAGGAACCAGTGAATCAGTAAAATATCTAATTGATATACATATATTTAGATTTATACCTTTATTTTTATCTATTTCGAAGGTTACAGGTACCGTGCAGCACACTTTTATTTTGATTCGGTTAGATAAAACATTTTCTTCTGTAAACTTGACTGATTCACAACATTCCAGCTCTCCCTCCTTGAGTCGAAAGAAGTTTTCCTCAGTAACACTATCAGAATCAGTAGTCAGTGCACATACCAAGGCTTCTTGCTTGTCTACAAACTGTTCAACAAAAATGGAGTGTTAATCAATTATAAAATTTTAAAAAGTTTACGTCTTTAAAGAAAAATGAAGTACTTAATCAAAGTACAATTGTATTAAAAAATACTCAGGGCATCCCAGCTTTGACAAGTCAGGAATTGTTACCAAAGATTTTAAAGAATACATTACATACATATTAAGTCTGGTAACCATAGGCCTTGTACTTGGGCTTCA
This sequence comes from Pododesmus macrochisma, assembly GCA_032359645.1. NCBI lineage: Eukaryota > Metazoa > Mollusca > Bivalvia > Pectinida > Anomiidae > Pododesmus > Pododesmus macrochisma. The sequence goes on along the minus strand of JAUMGZ010242724.1, from coordinate 4,327 downwards.
ACAGTCCTAAACACAAACTTTAATGGTAGATGGGCCCCGATAATGCCGACCCATTGATGACATTATCAAGCTTTTCTGTTAACAGGCGAGAAAAAGAGGTGTTCCGAATATAAGAAAGTACAAGTTGTTATTATATTCATCTCATTACCTCAGACAACTTGTTCTTTGATAAATCTCTGGAGACAGCGTCACACTTTAGATCAGCACAGTAACAGAAGACTCCAAGAATCTCTAAACCTGTCAAAATATAAACAGCAGTTACAAACAAATATCAAAGGTATGAATAAAACACAGATGTCATCAAACTCAACATACGAACTTACCATTTGACATAAACTCTATAACTTATCACCAGGAATATACAGTTCTCTATTGGTAAATATTTGACAGATACTGCTCTACAACTTACCATCTGATTAATAGAAAGTACCCATTTCAGTACAAGATAGAATATCTCAGTCGAGAGATGGTATGTATGTGAAATATCTCAAGACAAGGCGATAGCCAAGACATGAGATTACATACTATCTCGAGACTGAGATGATTCTATCTTATAATGAAACAGCTACATGATTCTTTTTCTCATTCTTTTAAAGCAAGTAAACAATGAAAATAACATTAAAAGTACGTTGATTTCCCCTATGGAGCCTCAGTGACATAAATTCATTGTCACATAGCACACAACATCGATCTCAGTACCATATGGTGATGTTATTTCATTGTTTAATAGATAATGAAAGATACTGTATAACATACTACCTGATAGATATTGTATACATACCACCTGATAGATATTGCTCTATTACTTGGTTATTTGTAAAATCTCCATCACCATCAGAACAGCACTGAGCACAAGCTACAACAGTTATTCCAAATGTGTCAGAATAGCCAAGAAGGAGGCCTCTAAAAAGTTTCTCCTTTCTCCCATTTTGTAGAATCTGTAATTTAAAAATGTAAGTACAGCACAAAGTTTTGTGTCTATTTTGTTGTTATAAAGCATGTAACACAGTCAGATATAGTTATGTTTCAAAGAAAAATAATTTTTACTAAAATCTAGGGCTATAACAATATACAACTTACCATCTAACAGATACACAATTTTATGATATGTATCTTGTTAATGTAAACATGATAAAAGAAGTTAGAATTAAGAAAACAGATGAATTTGCATTCAAGTTAAGCATTTATTTTGAATTGAAATTAAACATCAGTTTGTGTATATGTGAACGAATGATTGATACAGAATGCATCAGGTGTGAATACCTATAGGGCATGCGTATGTCCTGAATGAACAGATTATGATTTTAGATTTAAGCAAGGCATTTGATACCCTGCCAGGCTGCCACACAACAGACTCCTCCTGAAATAAGATCACTACGTCCATGGGTGGCTGAACTCCCGGTTAACATCTAGGAACCAGAAAGTACTTGTAGACGGAGACAACTCAACATCTGTGGCAGTCAAGTCCAAGTACCCCAATGAACTGTTCTGGGACCTCTCATGTTTTCTCCTCTTTATAAACAACATAGACGATAATATCCAATCATCAATTCGTTTATCTGCAGACGACAGCTGCATGTATATACATGGCAGTACCATCTCTTGACCACTGTCAGCAATTTCCGAGCGAACTAATAACCATGGTGCAATGGACCAAAAAGTGGCAGATGATATTCAAGAAGAGCAACAAGGTTCATCAGGCATGAGAACTTTCGTAGTCCAGTTACAAAAACTACCATCTTAGAGCTTGAGGAGCTCCATTTATCAACTCTTGAGGAAAGACAAAGAACAACATATCTTTTCCTATTCCATAAAGTGATCCACCAGAAGATAGCTATTCTGACTACCTACGACAACCAACCAGAATGACTCATCAGGACCATAAAACGATATGTAAGACTTGGATCCCTTGGAGATTAAAGACGGAACCACTTCTTTGTAAGAACTATCAAGGAATGGAATTATCTTCCACCTGACATTCTAGACCTTGATGACTATGAGGCATTCAAGACCAGCCTCAAACCCCACGGAAATGCTTTTAACCTGCACATGTAATATGTATATAAGCACATGGAGGATGACATCCACACAGTTTTTAACTATTTGTGTGATGGGTCACATGACCTTTTAAAGATTACATAAGTAGTACAAGTACAAGTAGACATTGCAATACCTCTAACTGACAAGGAACCCAAGGTAAGTGACAACTGTATATTTATAGACTGCTTATACTTAGACGGCTTATTTATAGATCTGTTCACTTTTCTGAGTTCTATTTACAATTTTCTTGAATACTTGTGCCCATGCTGTGGCTCAGAGGTAGAGCATTCACCTCATGATCTGATAGGCACGAGTTTGATTCCCTGCTGCATCAAACCTAAGATGTTAAAATTAGGTAATCTTCTCGCTCCCTGCTAAGTGCTCAACATTACTGGATAGGAGGAATACTAGTGGGCTAGGTGTCAGGATAATGTGACTAGGTGAAGTTTCATGTCAATGTGTCTACAGTGTTATATTTCAGTGAGACAGCACTATAAAGTTGTCATCAGTGCACACTGACACAAGCAGACACTGTCTCGATATGACCTAGACATGATGTGAAGGGATGTGAAACCCCAATGAAACAAAGACACAAACTTTGATGTTTGTATCCAATATACTTTATAATTATGGCACACAAAATATTTTTTCAACCGAAGATATCATAAAAGTTCAACAATTAATATATGCATATAAATTTAATTCACTTGTCCAAACCACATGTATACATTCTTTGTGCTGATAAGTATGGATGGCATTTTATTAAAAACAAAGCTTTTTACCACCCTCGTTCGTGAAAACTTGAACATTTAATGATTTTGTATCAACTGATTAATTGATAATATACATATTCACACGTGACAGTGACAGACATATGGTAAGGAGGGTGACGTGGAGTTCACATACCGACAGCACGATGTTATAATTTAATTTTGTAAATGATGACACTTACTAATGTTTAATTAAGAACGCGACTGTGCATATGTTTTTAAAGTATATATATGTGTGTGTGTGTCCACTACATCGTTAATTACCTTCAAAGTGTCAAGATGAACGACGACAGATTCGGCCATATTGACTAAACAAGTGAAAACGAAAGTAAAAAAGCAAGGGCAGATCACTCTAACTCTACTTTATCGTCGCAAAATCAACTCGAGCCTTTCCGCAAAGTGGACTTTTCTCATACAAATCTCGTCCGTCGCCTGTCCGCCTAGTCCTGAACAGGCCGCTCCGGTATATTCCATCCATTCACGTGAAGGACTACTGTCCGCCCGTCGTAAACTTTTCACATGTTCGACTTCTTCTCCCGAACCCCTGGACCAATGTCAACCAAACTTGGTATGAAGTATCCCTAGGGGAGGGGATTCAGATTTGTTCAAATGAAGGGACTAGATCTACAGGGGCACCACTAGGGGGTCAAAAGGGAGAAAATGTGTTAAAAATTCAAAAAACTTCTAATAAATTATAGAAGGCCTGTAGCTTAATGTTTTAGTGTGTAGCAACTTTAGGGATAGGGAACCAAGTTTGTTCAATGGGTGACCCTGGGGTCAAAAAAATAGGTTACGCTTTTTATGGGTCAAAGTTGAAAAATATGTTAACTTTTTACATTTTTGACTTCTTGCCAAATTTTACTGGACCAATTTCATCCAAACTTTATAGATGTCATCCCTTTGGGAAGGGGGTTCAGATTTGTTCAAATGATGGGGCTCGGTCCCTAGGGGCGTTACTAAGGGTAAAAAGGGATTTGACAAAATTTCAAAAATCTAATAAACTAGAAGCTATAGAGCCTAATGCTTTGCTATGTAGTAACTTTAGGGCACGGAAAACCAAGTTTGTCCAAGGCGTGACCCTGGGGTCAAAATTGGTTACACGTTTTGAGGTCAAAGCTCAACACAATATATAGCAAATATGATACTTTTTCACATAAAAATTGTACTGTTGCTATAACTATAAACTATAAACGTTGAACAAAAGTTCACACTAAATAAAACGTAGTATAAAAGCTATATGTAATTAACAAAAATACGTTGTGTGCAAGCTGTAACTATGTAACAGAAAACCACAGAACTATTAGTATAAAAGACTCGCCGTAAAGAAGAAACAGATAAAACATTGTACAGAAGATATAACTAGATAAAACGTTATACAAAAGATATAACTAGATAAAACGTTGTACAGAATATATAACTAGATAAAACGTTGTACAGAAGATATAACTAGATAAAACGTTGTACAGAAGATATAACTAGATAAAACGTTGTACAGAAGATATAACTAGATAAAACGT
>JAUMGZ010242713.1:0-10575 GCA_032359645.1 Pododesmus macrochisma | reverse complement strand
CATATAAGCCGCACCTTTATATAGGCCGCAGTCCTGACAACTAGGGAAAAAAGTAGCGGCTTATAATCCGGAAAATATGGTACACTATAATTACTATTGCTTGAGGACTTCTGTTTATTGTAATCTTATTAGTTAACTCTGCGTCACACTCCTGCTTGTTGTTTTTTTTTGAGTTTTAAGTTATTTATTATTTGATTGCAGACCTGTAGTTGTAGTAACAGCCGACAACGGAATAGAAATTTTCATAGATCAACAAATTTATGTCAAGCTTTGGTAAGATTAAAACATGTAATAAATATGTGTGCACGTGTCTACCTCTCTGTTCGTCCTTCTGTGTATTTGAACTTGTAAACAGTAATTGAGGTTAAATTATGTGTCTGTTTGTCCATCTGTCTGTCTCTCTGCCTGACTATATGTCTCTGTTCATCCGTCCGTTTGTCTGTGAGTGTCTTAAGCTTTCTGTCCGTCTGGACCAATTGACAATGCATTATGGGACTATCAACATTACACTTTGGGACTTTCTCATATGAGATTGAGGCTTTTCAAATGTCCTGTCCGTAAATTTAGACATGTTGTGTAGTATAAAAATGCTACCACAAACTTGTGGGACTAGTACTTCTCTTAACAGATTTTAAGTGGGTATTTGTCAGACTTCATTATCACAAAAAAAACACACATTTTTGTCAGACTACTTTTTATAGTCCCACAATGCAAAAATAGTCTCACAATGCATACATGTACAATGTACCATTCGCGCAGATATCCATCTGTCTCTTCGTCTGTTGTGGAACACTATTTGTGGTTAAATTATGTATGTTTATCTATTTACATGTCTGTTTAATCTGCATTTTAACTCTATTTATGTCTTTTTTTATCAAAAATGTTGCTTAATTAAAGTAATGAACAAGTTTAATTAATAAAAAATGCAAATTGTTATACCCCGCATACAAAGTTTGGGGGTAGATAGGAATCATCCTGTCCATCTGTCTATCCTTCCATCCATCCACCTGTCCATGAGTCTTGTTAGCACAACTCTACCTACACTGTTGAATGGATTGCAAAAAAACTTCACACAAAAGTAGTACACTATATGAAGATGTGCATGAAGAAAATATTTTCGTTCCGATGATTTCAAGGAGAGATAATTAGATGTGTACATTTACATGTCATGAATCTCATAAGCGAAACTCCTCCTACATGTATACCGTTTAATAGACTTCAATGAAACTTTACACAATGATAGTACACCATACAGAGATGTGAAGGAAGAAAAATATTTTTGTTCTGACAATTTCAAGGGGATATAATTAGACATGAACATTTACATGATATGAATTTTTTAAGCACATCTCTTACACCCTTCAATGGTCTACACTGTTCAATCAATTTCAACAAAACTATGAATCAAAATACTGGTAATTCCATTTATAGGGGATAATTTGGCTTTGAAATATCAAACTGTAAATACTGGAGCAGAATATTTTTGTGAATGCAGAACATATATCATTACATGTATTACTAGTATTAGACTTTAATATTTGTCTCACAGTTTTTCCTTACAATATATATACATGTATGTTAACCAGGTTGTATAAAAGAAAGTTTTTGAGAATGTTATTTTAACTATAAAAATGGATAAAGTGAAAATTTTAATTAAATATGAAGGTTATCTCCCTTGTAACAGTCTGTAGCAGAGCCAGTAGCACATCCAGCGGGTAACCAAGTTGTCACTCTGGTTCCTGGAGATGGAGTTGGTCCAGAGCTCATGTCCAGTGTACGAGACGTCTTCCAGTCTGCAGGAGTTCCTGTTGATTTTGAAGAAATTTTTGTAAGGTATGCACAAGGCATATAGCAGAGAAATGAAATGAAAGATGGGTTTGTTTCGATTTCAATTTGTTTTGGTCCCTGTAATACAAACTCTCACAAATCATAGGATTGCTATGAAATACCAATAATGTAGGATTGGGTGGGAAAATAATAAATATAATAATATTGTCTGTTTTGAATTTAGATTTTTTTTATAATTAAGATTTTATAAGTGGTTCTAGATGTCTTGATGTAGGTCAATACTATTACTAGTTCAGTATTGTGGATCTTAATCAAGTTTTGAATGACACAGCATCATATGGGTCCTAATGAAATATTGTAGAATTGTTGATCTGCTAAAGTTGAGACATTTACTCTCCTGCACTGCAATATTGATACAAACTTACACACTGAAACAGGCCACAAATAAGTGCTTATACAGTTATTAGAGTAAAAAAAATCTATGTTCAGCGTCCAAGATTGTGTTAAGTACTATGAGGCAACAATGTTTAAAATCTTCAAAAATAAGGAAACAAGATCTATTTTATCTTCTTCATGAGATTGATGCAGGTCTTTCTGGTTTTGCAGGATATCATTATGAACTGTTTTTGTCATAAATATGAATTTTCTATTTGTAAACATTAACTTCATTCAGCTTTCTGTTTTACAAAATCTTACAATACTTGAGCAATGTTTCATATCATAGCTAGGCAGAAAATTCATTTTTTCTTGACAAAATGTTTTAAAATAGTTTTAGGGTAGAATGAGTTACAATAAGTTATGATGATAATGCTTCGTTCGTCATGATATAAAGAATATAACACTCAAGAGCTTAATTATTACCGATTAGGCAAACAAACTTTGTTTTTACGCTTTCCCTTCCTACCCTAAAGTTTTTATTGGTTGTTGGTGACATGCACCATAAAAGTCAGATCTCTTGCTCTATATTTCATTTGTAAAAGTATTCTCTAAAATGATAAAAATTATAATTACGTACGTACTACAATTTTTTGTGAACTGATGAAAGAAACACAACTAATTTTTTGTTTGCCTTGTATATAAATTTTGATATGTAGTTTTGGTATTATATTTCAGTGAGGTTCATCCTACCCAGAGTGCCAGTATCAGTTCAGTTGTAGAGTCATTCAAACGTAATGGTGTCGGCCTGAAAGGCATTATAACCACACCCACAAACTTCAAAGGAGGAATTCTTCAAACACTGAACATGAAGATTAGGTTAGTTTGTATTCACTGAATGTTATTTTGTATACTTACTAAGGATACACATATTAAATACATATATATAATATACTGGCTGTCAGTTCCTCTCCAAAACCACTGTATTAGTTTTAAACAGTCTGGGTAGAAAGCTCCCCAAGGGGGCTGGGATTCAGGTTTGTTAAAACAATGTTTGCAGTAACCCTGGGTCAAGGAGTATGTAGTTTGTTCAAAATTTATTGGGGTCAAAGTTCAACACAAGAGTGTATATATATATATATATATATATATATATATATATGTTAACTTTTACGTTTCGGACTTCTCAAAAGACACTGGATGCATTTCAACCACACTAATCATGGGGTATGGAGAACCAAATTTCAAATTTCATTTTAGAATGGCATGCAACTTGCAAGATCAATCTCACTACTAATACTTTTATAGATCAATTTATTTCACTTTTCTGATGTTGCCAATTCCATGTCAGGTGCACATTAAATAAGAATATGCTCAGATTCAATTTACATACATTTAGCACTTTGAAGTCTCATTGTATTATGTTTTATCTTCCAGGTCAGAGTTGGATCTATTTGCCAATGTTGTCGTGGTTAAAAGTTTACCTGGCTTCAAAACACGGCATAACAACCTAGATTTTGTCATTATACGGGAACAAACAGAGGGTGAATACAGTGCACTAGAACACGAGGTTAGAAAGCTTACATCAACTTTATATGAACTTTAAATGGTACTAAGTATGGTATGTTTGTAGAGTCAAGACTCAACTTTCTCCAGTGTTGGATCTACTTTATACATAACCTAGCTGGCTCCCTTCCCCTCAGACTCTCATATATTATCTACTATATGTTTATACTAAAAAAAATGTGTGCCTGTTGGTATTTTATATTGCGACCCCTAAGTGCCCCTCTTTCCCCCAAACTGAAATCCTGGATCTATGACTGATCTCAATCTTGGGTGCAAATGTATTTAATGTCAATTTGGAAAAGTTTGCCCTATTGTATTTCCCCCCTGTTTGAGTAATTCATTCCCATCAACAAGCCAGCATGTTAGAATTAACAGGAAAAAAATTTATTCAATCCATCAATGAATTACACAACTTTATACTTGAATATTGGTCGTCTGCTTAATAGAAATCCCCCTGTCACATCATATGTAGAATATGTGGTTGTTCTGTATTGCTTTTGAACCCCACACAATTAAACCATGCCTTTCATAATTCTGTTGGTGTTAATTATCAAGTTTTTACTTGATTGAAAAAAGCACATAATGAATAGATTTGAAATAATAAAAGCAGTGTTTCAACAGTGCTACAATTTAGATATATAAATTGAGAATCTTTTAATGAGCACTATTGTATTTTCCATAATAATCCACTGAAGTTTGTTTATTCTGAAGAGTAACACAGATCCTTAAGTTTTTGTGTAATGAAATACCATCACCATCTAATTTTGTTGTTGTCTTGTACCAAAGTTGATCAATCGAGAAACTCTTCAGCGGTTTGACAAAACAGTAAATAAAAGGTGTGCAAATATCACACGGACATATTGACACAATACTTCAATCAACACATTATCATGACACCGAGCCAGAAATGCTAAGTGCTTAGCTGGGAGCGAGAAGATAACCTAGAATTTTAACGTCTTAAGTTTGCCGCAGCTAGATATCAAACCCATTACCTCTCGTCTAAGAATGTATGTTCTTACAACAGAGCTACCTTGCGCAAAATTAGTAAACTAGATATTGATGATATATGGTTATGTTTTACAGAGTGTTAGTGGTGTGGTGGAATGTCTGAAGATAATCACTGAGGTCAAATCCAAAAGAATTGCTAAATTTGCATTTGATTATGCTCTAAGACACGATAGAAAGAAAGTAACAGCAGTTCATAAGGCAAATATCATGTAAGTAGACACTGTGTCTTTTCTTCAACCATATATATAAGTGTACAGTACAATCTGCTCTAGTAACCACCTCTATATTGTGTCTTCTCTTTAACCATATAAGTGTATATCTTACCTTCAACAAATTTCTGAGATAATGATTGGATTAGAAGATTGGGTTACAAGCGCCACGTGTTGACTGAGTATTTGCCATACACTGTCAATTACTGATGGTGTATCGTTGGCCTGTTTGAGTCATCACCCCTGTCGCCAATCTGCTGTAAACAATACACAGTTTCAGACAGAGTGATCTCCCCACTCTCTTGAGTTTGTTGAAGTAACAATGAATTTTTTTTTTTTTAATAGTTAATTTAAAAATAAAAAGGGTAGTTGGTAAGATAGATATATTAGTTACACAGTGTGTTAGTGACATACACAGTCAGTAAAGTTCATATCAGGTGCTTTAGATATGTGAGTGTGGGGTGGATGATTCTATATCAGAATTTATTGCTGTGCAATAGTAATTTGTTTCAAGTATGATTTTTTTCACAGTCACAGAAAGCTAGGTATTGTTTGTTTTGCTGATGTATCTGTTTTTTTTTTGTCAAACGAAAGCTTGGCATGGTCTGTTTTTGTAAATTTGTCTATTTTTCACCTACAGGAAGCTAGGCATGGTCTGTTTTTGTAAAATTGTTTATTTTCCACTTACAGGAATCTAGGCATGGTCTGTTTTTGTAAAATTGTCTATTTTTCACTTTAATACAGGAAGCTAGGCATGGTCTGTTTTTGTAAAATTGTCTATTTTTCACTTACAGAAAGCTAAGCATGGTCATTTTTTGTTAAACATTTTATTTTTCACTTACAGGAAGCTAGGCATGGTCGATTTTTGTAAATTTGTCTATTTTTCACATACAGGAAGCTAGGTGATGGTCTGTTTTTGAAATGCTGTGAAGAAGTATCGGATCTTTATCCGTCAATAGAGTTTGAAACCATGATCATAGACAACTGTTGTATGCAGGTGAGATGGGAGATTACTCTGTAACTCTCACAATGCTTTTAATGTCTGTGTTGTTCGTAACATGCAGGTGATAGTATTGCAATACAGAATTCAAACATAGTTTAATGACCATTACTGCAAAAATCAGAAATTTTCATTCGGTGTTAAATTTAATTAACTTTATGGAATCTATAAAAAAACAATTTAATAACATTTGAGCAGCACAAAAATATAGTTTTTTTATTAAATTATTTATTCCTATTACAGCTCACACAAATCAATAAAAATAATGTCAGTGAAATTTTACCTCGCAGAATGTCTTTATAGAAAAATCTGATATGTTATCTATCCTTACTTAGATTGAAAATATGATACGTTATCTATCCTGACGTAGATTAAAAAGAGTTTTAAAACTTTAAATCATGACAACATACATGCATGCAGTCTCATACCTCAGAAATGGGCTGTCATATAGTTTTTAAGGCAGCATGAGAAATATTGCAGTTAATTTACTACATATGAGATTAAGTCTAGTTCATTTTTCTGTAGTTGGTCTCCAATCCATATCAATTTGATGTTATGGTAATGCCAAATCTCTATGGTAACATTGTTGATAACCTAGCAGCAGGACTGGTGGGTGGTGCAGGTGTAGTCCCAGGTGAAAGCTTCAGCAACAATGTAGCTGTTTTTGAACAGGTGGGTCATAACATAAATAATTATTTTATTTGTGAAACATTCAGCAACAATATAGCTATTTTTGACCAGGTAAGTCATAACATAGATCAATTGTTTCATGTTTTGTTCCCATAAGAAACTTTTTAGATTTAAAGAAAAAGATTAGATTTGAGAATCAACTAGGGTGAAACAAACAAATTGCTCAGATTGATTCTTTTTATTATACATTTGTTTGTATACTTGCTCTGAAATAAGCAGGGTGTATCCTAAATGTTTGTCTTGTCATGTAGTCTGTCTGTCCCTGGGTCATTAGGTTGGTCTGTATACAGGTCACTTCTTGTCACACTTTCTACTCACCTCAATTTCTCACAAACTTTGATTGAACAGACTTGAAAAACTCAGTTTTGTTACAGCTCGAGTCTGAAGGGAAACATTACATACTCTAGATTATAATGCTTTTTTGCACATTTGATGTACATATTTCTGCAAACTATTTTACCTATATTATGCTTGTTGTGTATTGTCTTCCAGGGAGCAAGGCATTCATTTGCTGAAGCAGTAGGCAAGAACATTGCCAACCCAACAGCTGTACTCCTCGGTGGTGCCAGGATGTTAAGGCACATTCATCTTGAATATCACTCAAAACTTATTGAAGATGCTGTTACTCGTGTTATACGTGTAGGAAAGGTATGTACATATGTTCATGTTATAACAGTAATGTCAAGGTCATATGCATAGGAAAGGTATAATCATGCATTTATGTTATTATAGTAAGGTCAAGGTTATTTGAATAGCAAAAATTCACATTATAACAGTAAGGTGAAGTTCATATGTATAGGAAACGTATATTCATGTTATAAAATGAAGGTCAAGGTCATATGTGTAGGAAAGGTATATTCTTGTTATAACAGTAAGGTCAAGGTCATATGTATAGGAAAATTAATATCATGTTATAATAGTAAGGTCAAGGTCATATGTGTAGGAAAGGTATATTCAGTTATGAATATAATATAACCGAAAGGTCAAGTTCTGCAAATAGGAAAGGTATATTCATGTATTCAAGTTATAACAGTAAGGTCAAGGTCAGACAAATAGGAAAGGTATAGTCATGTATTCCTTATATAATGGTAAGGTCAAGTTCAGACAAATAGGAAAGGTATAGTCATGTATTCATATTATAATGGTAAGATCAAGGTCAGGACAATCAATACAAGCATAGATGCCAACCGTTATGGAATTTACAGAATTATTCCTGATTTTAACCCTATTTTCCGCAATCACATTACAACAGCGAAATATACGGGGAAAAAAATGTTTCTGCCTCATACAATTTTCAAATGTTACTTTTTCTCCCCGCACCATTTCTTACACTAGTCTCAATCAACCAAACGCTTGTTTGCGTTGATAATAGTTTTGTAAGTGACAAACTTCTGGTAGAACAAGACTTTGTCAAGAACGTTGTGCAGACGTTATGTGCAGTAGTACATTCAGCTGTAGTGAATGAAAACATGGCTTCGTCGTCTAAAATACCAGTCAATCTACAAATTGTATTTCGTGACAAATATTTCGCAATTGTTGTTCGTGCCTAAACATCAGGGCTTGGGGAGTACCATGCATTTTGTTACGTGTCTAATTCTGACTTTTCTGTTGCACACGGGAGAAGGGACGACTGCAGATGTCACGTTGCATAAAAAACATGCGAATTACGCTAAAAATTGAATAGGGGTAGAGGTGTTCCATCCTTTTTCAAATAAGTTTGTACCTATTCCTGAAAATGACCCAAAATTATGGAAAAATTGTGTTGGGGTTCCTGATGAGAACATTTTGGTGTTGGCATCTATGTAGAAGGTATATTCATGTTACAACAGTAAAGTCAAGTTCATACATTAAGGAAATGTATATTTCATGTATTCATTTGGTAGAAGTAAATACTGAATGTTTAGTAAATTTAATTTTACTTGCAGTAGTTTCTTTACTGTCTGTCTGAGTTAAGGGTAGGAAAAGTGTTATACATGTAATCAGATGTGACTTCTGTATATTTCAGGTTAAAACGAAAGATATGGGAGGTTACGCCACCACTAGTGATTTCACACACGCTGTCATAGATAACATACAGAGTTAGATAACCTACAGAGTTAGATAACCTACAGAGTTAGATATTAAACTACAGAGTTAGATAACCTACAGATTTAGTTAATATCCAGATATAGATAATCTACACCTATATAAATCTTCAGATTAACCTGATTGAAGATAATCTGTAGATTATGATATAATTTGGATAAACGATGTTGGAAGATGATCCTGAAGCAGCAGATGACCACATAAGAAGCCATAATACAGATTTTGTGTTCATATTTATCGGCGATTGTAGCACACAGACTTCATTTTTAAAAATATTTTCATGTAGTCATTTTTTTATAGTGCTATGTTGGCACTCATTTTTTGTCAAGATAACTTATTTAAAAATCAATGCCATGTTTTTCTCTTCAAATCTTGAGTCTGTGTACCAGACCTTTCTGTAGATCTTCTTTGTGTGTCTGTGTTGTGTTTTCTTACAACATGTTGTGTCTTTGTACTGGAACTTTCTATAAATATTCTATGTCTGTCAGTGTTTTTATTTGTTTGTCACAATTAGTGTAGAATCTCTCTGGTAGAGATATTGATGGAAACCATAAACATAGTAACCGGGCAATTAATTGGTGGCATAAATAATTGTATATGTAGGAATTTTGTTAAGTAGTTAGTACCAATTAGTGTTTTATGTTTTGTTTCGTTTTGTCAGATAGTACATTGAGAGTACAATTACTGGTAAGAAATTCATCCAATGTGATACAAGATTCTGTACCTGATCAGGATCTTAAATATCAGTGTGGCTTCTAAATGTCTGAGACACATGGGTAATTATTTCACAATGCTATTTGCTTTGCTGTAGGTTATTGGATGGTGCAATAACAACACTTTGTTTATAATTACCTAAGTGCTTTAGAAGTGATAACACACAACCTATATTTCTGGTAGAATGTTATATAAAATGTATTTGTTTGAGTGAAGTCAAAACACATTTTTCCAGAACTCTGCAAAGGTATTATACAGTGAACTCATATGCTGTTTTGATTAGGATATCTACATTGTAGAAAAGAAGCTGCAAATTAATTTGTGTAAAGTTGGGATTAGGATAGCTAGGAAGTAAATTGCAAACCAATTTATAGAATGTTTGGAATAGGAGATCTACATTGTGGGAAGGGGAATAATTCAAATTTCAAACTAATTTATAAATTGTTAGGTTTAGGATATCTTGGGAAGTGATTTGCAATCTCTTTCACGTTTTTCAGAATGAAAAAAAGGTTTTAGATTGGAGTATACTCTTGTAACACTGACTTGTTTCTTTTATTGTGTAACTCTTAATTATACAATATGCTACATGTAACAACTTTTGATAGTATTTTATAAACTTTGGCATTTTTTTTACACAGCATTGACTGCCTCTTTGTTTAAGCATTGATGTAACAGCAGTATGTATTTTGTGGTTATTAAGTCCTTGTGTTAGTAGAACCTCCCCTATGATAGTAATTCGTAATGGAGGAGTATTTAATGTTATTGTAATACCTGTGACATGCATCAGATGCAGGGTAGTTTATATGTGCATCGTCTGTTTTAAGTATCTTATTTATTATTTTATGTTATGTTCACAAGATATTATTTTGAAAATAAAAGATACTTCTTTACATATTTCTGGTTAGCCTTGTTTTGACATGTTTTTAGGATTATCTGTATGTTTGAAGTCGATACAAAATCACAGCTATCATTGGTCAATAATTCATAACAAATTGATGCAACATCCATGATCATTGGTCAATAAATTATAACAAATTGATGCAACATCCATGATCATTGGTCAATAATTCATAACAAATTGATACAACATCCATCATTGGTCAATAAATTATAACAAACTGATACAACATCCATCATTGG
>JAUMGZ010242702.1:0-10575 GCA_032359645.1 Pododesmus macrochisma | reverse complement strand
ATATAAATATAGCAAACATGTTAACTTTTCACATTTTTGACTTCTTGTCCAAAATAACTGGACCAATTTTATCCAAAATTGGTAGGAAGTATCCCTATGGAAAGGGGATTCAGATTTGTTGAAATGAAGGGGATGGGCCCCCAAGGGCGCCATTCTGGGGTCAAAAAGGGGGAAAATTTGATAAAATTTCAAAAAAATTCTTCTTATAAACTGTAAGGCCTAGAGTTTTAATGTTTTGGACCAATTTCATCGATACTTGGAAGATGTCATCCTAAGTGGAAGGGAATTCAGATTTGTTCAAATGACAGGGCTAGGTACCCAGGGAGGGTCATTGGGGGGCCCATATGGGGCCAATTTGATAAAGTTTCAAAAATCTTCTTATAAACTAATGGCCTATAGTGCATAATGCTTTGGTTTGTAGTAACTTTAAGGCATGGAGAACCAACTTTGTTCAAGGAGTGAGCCTGGTTTTTATCCAGATGGACGTTAAGGCCCAATGGGCCTCTTGTTAGCTTCAAGTTATATACTTTAAGTGACCCAGAAATATAATTAATTTTGAATTTCCCTGATTTAGTAAAAGCGGAGAACATTGAATAGGTTATTCTGACTAATATTCCTCTTTATGTTTCGAAAAAGATTTCCATCAATTGTAAAATGAAAACGGGATAATTATATAAAGGAACAATCTGACAATATTCTGTACCCACCATGTGCCTTCAAAGTGGAGGATAGCATTTCATCGTTTAATTGCCTTTTCATATGAAGGCATACTGGTAACTGAATTAGGCATATTTTTCTCTTAAATGTCAGATGTATGAAACGTTATTTATTTTGGGTGATTATGCAAATTGGACACTTCAAACTGAAAACTTCAATATCTTATAAGTTTTGTTGGTCAAAAATAAATTGTTTTATCTATGTATTTATGAAAAACTCCTCTATTTTTGATTAGATATTAAGAACTACATGTATAAAAAAACAATTTTGTTATTGTTGGGCTTAATGCAATCTGATATGGCCTTTTGGTATATTATTGAATGAACCCTTTACACTTCTTTGTCTCCCTTTGAATAAAACTTCAGTTGTTATAATTTTCCTTAAAAAAAATTTCTTCAAAATTGTATCAGGGTTTGCAAAATTCTATCTAATATATTATAGTCATTGCCTCTGATTGACGGAGACCTTGTCAATTTCGATCTTCTTCTGAGCAGGAAGAATTGTTTGTTTAATTGGGGGATTAAAATCCCTTCAACTCCTGTCTAGGTAACATCAGACAGTATCTGCTTTTGATAATGCACACCGATTGCGACTTAAAATTTATAGTGCTTTTTCACTGAAATATCGCACCACAGACAAATTTACATGATACTTCACTCTGTCACATTATCTTTACACCGAGCCTCCTCCTACACAGAAATGCTGAGTGCTTAGCAGGGAGCGAGAGGATTACCTAGTTTTAACGTCTTGGGTGTGACACAGCCCGGATTCGGATCCCCCTACCAGAACACAAAGCAAATGCTCTACCAATGAGCCACTGTGCTGGTTTACTGACAGGAATGACTGGTCTATTTCATGAAAGTCTAATGTATGTTAAATTGCATGGGTCACTCCATGTCAAGTAAATAGTATTTGTGTATTATATAGATCAACACTACATACAATTGGAAGATACATTTGGATATTGACTTGGTATTTATAAAGTACTGACTTTGTTAGTTCTGTTATGTAAACCTTCAGTAAGTTTAGTCACAAGATATTATTTTGAACTGTAGATGCATTCAGGTGGCTTTTAAGGCCAACTGACCTTTTGTGTTTTCAATATTTCAGACATGACCGATATCAATTGTCCACCAGCAAAGGCTATTAAAAATGATAAAGAAAGAAAAATTCTTTGTACAGTTAGGGTTACCTATACTGATTGCGAAAACATTATATGGCAGATTGGAGAAGACAAGGAAGAGTTTAAGCATGGAATTAAAACCGAGGGCTACGAAGTAACATGCAAGGTACATATATCATCAAATCTTGCCTTTTGTTGTAGGGGAAGGTAAAACTGATGGGAATACAAGGTCCGTCATTCTGTCTTGATTTTGTGGATGCAGGCAGATATATTCCTTTGAAATTCAGTGATATCTAGTCCTCTATCATGGGCTAAGTGTCCGAGGTGCACTTTTCACTTTTCTAATACAATTTTAGTTAATCTTCTGTCGTCGTCCGTCATCATTTACTTTTCACATATTCTTTAAAGATACATCTATTAAATGTGAATAAACACATGTTAGACACCTTTAGAGTTTAACCTGGTATTTACAATGTCCTGAGTATGAGTCTGTACATAATCTTTATTGAATCTATAGTTCTAAGATAATTGTAGACCACTGTTGTATCAAGGGAGCAAAAGGCCTATATTGGTCCCTTGTTTGAGATTGTTTAGATATTACAATCCTCTTTATATTAAAATTGCCTCACTGTTTGTGTGAATTTAATTAAATTCTCTTTTCCGTGGACTTGGTGTATATGTTAAAATTGCCGGACCTACAACAAATCAATTGTTTCACAATATGAATTTAAGGATATTTTTCTTTGTCGAATAATGCAAATCTTGGTGTGTGCCAACAACATGAGATATTGAATTTGACAGGTATAAACGTCTAGTGTCCTGTTTGATAACAATTGCTGTTATAATGCTTCTTATTTCTCAGTCAGACAGATTCAGACGAAATGTCCTATGAAAGATTAGAAACTTTGAAATCTGAGATTGATTTTGATTGTAAGATGTATTTTGGTTGTCAATTGTAGGCAAAGGATGGTCAACAGGATATCTATGAAACAGAACTTACTGTCAAAGGTATTGGCGAGGAAGAGTTCAAGGATATATACAACATTGTTGTGCAAAATCCTATGGGCTCATCGTATCAGAAAGTTGTGCCTCCACTTAAACAAGGTAAGTTTTTCTACATCCAACGAAATGTGCTTGTATGGTCTGGACAATCCACTACTGTTGTCGGTAATCTGAAATATTTAAATATTGAACTGTTGTTACTGACAATCCACTACTGTTGTCGGTAATATGAAATATTTAAATATTGAACTGTTGTTACTGACAATCCACTACTGTTGTCGGTAATCTTAAATCATTGAATATTTAACTGTCGTAACTAATTACAATCCACTACTGTCATACTTAGTAATCTGCATTTGTTAAATATCATCAATATCATTTGATAAAAGTGATGGCTATAACATTTCAGTACAGTTTTTTGAATGCTTATTTTAAAACAGGTTTCATATTTTTGATGTCTCACAGTTTAAACTATAATGCAGCAATTTCAACCAAACTTTGTAGATAGCATACTTGAGGAATTAAGTTTTCTATTGATGGGTCTGGTCCTTTATAACATTTAAGAGGGTGCAAAAATAGGGAAAATTTAACAAAAATCAAAAATCTTTTTCACATAGGCTAGAAGTCCTTGGGTTTAATGCATGTATACATACATAGTAACCCCAATCTCAGTTTTGCTACTCATAAAGTGTGTATTGATCTTTTTTCATTTGAAACCCGAATAAACTGGAAACAAAATTAGACCATGCCTTAAATAATCATGTTATTAATAATGTTGAATTTGTACTGTCGTTTCAGTGGTCCGTGATGGAGCTGGCCATCTTGCTTCTATGGGAGTATTTTCTTTGACAACAGTTGCTGTGCTTTTATCTTACTTATTGTAAGAAACATAAACATAGGAAGATTAAAAAATTGGTCATCAGTGTTTACAGGAAAGGCAGTGCTATAATCAAAGCTGTTGAAAAAATACTAAGAACTGAAGGATTGAGATTTGAATGCAACATAGAAAATGGAAGTGAGAACAAAGCCAATGTTATGCAGGATTGTTCAATGTCACCATGTGCCTTTCTCATCTGGAAATATGTCATTAAAAAGCCTGCCTAAATGAAAGAAAAGAAGAAAGTATTGAGAGAATTTTTTAAAATTAATTGTGAATAGCGATTGTGATGTACACTTCTAAAGAAAGTGCCTGTGCGAGTAAATATAGTGGGAAATTTGTAAATAATGCAAAAACGAAAACAAAAAAAGAAAGAAATTTATATGATGGTAAAAGAACAAAGAAAATGAAGTTAGGGTAAAGAGAGATAACTCTTACTACCACAGCGAATATTAACGACCCATAGAGGAGTATACATTAATTCTCTTTACTGCAAATATAGAATATTATTCTGTTCAACAGAGTGCCAATCAACTTTGGAGAAATTTAAATTCGACTACACCTATATATTATGCAATTATTCACTGCCCTTTTGAATGCCATGCAAGCATGCTTACAAGTCAGAAAAGTCGGTGGGTTGAACTGTTTTCTAATTTGAAGACAACAATTGCTGTTAGATTGACTTCTTCAATCAACAAATCATTTGAGATTGATGCTCAGAATGTTTTATTGTATATACAAACAAGAATTCTATTTAACTTTATCGAGGAGAAATTTGAGCAAGTAAAATAGAATGCTGTATGTTTGGTTCTTTGTACAATGTGTTTTGAAAAATTAAGTAAAATTGAAACCACCGTGTGTTGTGCAGGTTTTTAAAGATCAGCACAGCATTTCTGTTGAAAGGGTCATATTGGTTAGAACTGTTTTCAGGAAATCTATTTTATACACTCAAAAGTTGCTGCTTTTATTTTCTTGGTTATTCAAGACTTTTAATATGTATATATACTCTCTCTCTCTCTATATATGTATATATATTTATATATACACTTAAGTTGTAAATTGGTTAAAGAAAGTATGTCCTTTGACATCCCAACAGGGGTAACAACCACATATATTTTGGCCACAGTGTAAAATCAAACATAAATTAAGTTTTTAGTACACTTGTGGATTCGATCATTTGGTTCAGAGGTAACTGAAATGTAGGAAATTTTTGTTTACTAGTGCAATCATGCTTAGAATGCATAGGAACTATGTTAAAGTGGTGTTGAATTTTATTATAATGTCGACCTGAAAACATAATTAGTAATGTATATATAAAAAAGAAAACTGTCGAGAACAATTGATACTGATGAGGGCTACAAATGTACTTCCCTAACTTAATACCTCTACCAGTGATTAGCGTACCGTCTATGCATATGTGTTTTAATCCTCCTTTTACTCAAAAACAAAACAAAACAGGTGAGACTTCATTTTTACTTGACAATTTTAGCAAAATTCACATTAATTTCTAAATTTTGAGAGGAAACGAATCGATAGAAGGTGCATTAAGTCTTATATACTTATTATATTTTAACGTCAAATATCCTAGACAAGATTAATATCGCTGATCAATTATTTATAATTATTAACTTCATGGAAAGCAGATGTATACTCGCATTAAAATTGAAATCTCAACTCTGTTATGAAGTAGCTTAATCTTTAAGTCTTCTGAATACCAATGTAAAATGTGTGAATGCACAGAATACCTGATGGCTACATTTGGGTTTCTTACATATGCATAATCAGTCATAATATTATATATCACAATTAGTCCCATTTGCTCATCTTTTAACTCTGTTGCACTTGTAAACATTTGCAATATTGACATTTGTTATGTGTCATCAATTCACCCATATAATCGTTTATTTTCAATTTAACTGCTCACTGTCATCTTAATAGTTGGAGTAATTTGTACGTGTTAATATATTTGCGGATATATCTATGTGAACATGCCATGCATGTTGGAGTAATTTGTACGTGTTAACATATTTGCGGATATATCTATGTGCACATGCCATACATGTTGGTGTTTGTTGTTCTGTTTTTAACTGGTTGATTTTCCACTTGTCTTGCATATGAAAGATCATAAATTGATCGAGCGTCGATAATTGAACTTTGCATATTTGTAAAACGAAATGAATTCAGAACGGAGACTTTCGTGAATTTGTCACATTGCTGTATGGTTGAGTGTGCTAAAACTTCTTTCAAGAGCTAAATACAGTATTGCCACGAAAAGACCTTGAGATGACGATTACCAAATTTGTCCTAAATACAGACTTCATTATTGATGTAAACTGTATGGCCACGATTGTCTGTTACACAACTAATGCAAATAACCACAATTGTCTGTTGCACAACTAATGCAAATGGCCACGATCGTCTGTTGCACAACTAATGCAAATGACCACAATTGTCTGTTGCACAACTAATGCAAATGACCACAATTGTCTGTTGCACAACTAATGCAAATGGCCACGATCGTCTGTTGCACAACTAATGCAAGACCATTTTCAATTTTCTCAAGCATATGTTCTACAATATCTGTCATAATCTGAATAAACAACTACAAGAAAATAACAGCCAATTAAATGACCGAGTGCAATGTGTTAGACATTGGCTGCAGCTTGTTTTAACTTGTGAAACAAACATTTCATAAAGATGACATATAATGTGCTCCTAACAGCTGATCAGGCCAGACTTGTGTAATCTTGTTTTAACTATAAGAACATTTTTATTAAGAGTAGCACATTTGGATTTTGAGGGGTAGAATCTCGTGCACTTTTATCAATAGCTGGTGCTTTCAGCCCCTTAACTTTCTCTGTTTCTTGGATAGTTGGCATTGTCAAAACATCAAACTGTTTTCACAAGTTAAACAATGGGAACAAATGTTCAAAGTTGCTGAAAAGATGTGTTTGCAGATTATTAGATTAATGAACTTGAAGCAATAAAGCTGAAAAAGGTTTTATAAAATATGATAAAGTATTATAATCTTTAATTATGCAATCGTATTGCAAAGAATACAAATTTACTGAATCCTTCCGTCTGTTTTTCCAACACTAATCCATACTTGGTTGGAGTTCCGTCTGTTTTTTCCGACACTAATCCATACTTGGTTGGAGTATAGTATAGAGCTTTATTGATATATATATATGTTACAATATTGTCTGTGTGCCTTAATTATGGGGTATGGATTTGTAGCTGGAGTTAACATTACATTTTATTATGTTTACATTTTTATCACTTTAACACTTGTCCAGAATGGAAAAGCCCTGATGTTAGATGTGATGTACATGTGTCATTTGTAGTTACTTAATACATGCATATCTTTTTATATATATATTTTTTTTTTTTTTTAAATCTTTGGCTAACAGTACTAGGATATTGTTCCAGTTGCAATACCCGGTAATTGTAAAACGCAGTCGACAAAGACTTTATTGATTTCTAACGATACATGGAAGGTTTTATTGGTTTTATAATGGACTCTTACATTTCTGCTTTTGTTACAGTGCAGCAAGCGAGTCATTCTTTTACACTCATAGTACAAGGTTTTATTCCGTTTAATACAGATAGTTTTATGCCATTTGGTATTGTTGGTCATTTCATTTTATGATCTAATAAAATGATAATGTATGAAAATCGCTAAAACAATCATTTGTTTTGTAAATATTGAAATCGGCACAGAAATAAGTGCTTTTTATGTCGGAGTATGTATATTAAATTAAAAAATTTATTCTACCTGCAGTAGTCTTTAGTTTCGTAGGAATTTTTGATACTCTGTTTTGTGAAAAATCTTGGAAGGTATCTTTCACATATTATAATTTTTTTATAAATATATATATACATGTTTATTATGATGCAGAATATCTACAAATACAATGTTTTATTTGAATTCTAAAATTAAAATGGGTATTCTTGTGGATTTTTTTTTTAATTTATATTTTTTAGTCTATCCCTTTATATAATTTTCATTATTTTATTATCGTGTAATATTATCGTGACTTGTTCTGTGCCATTGCTCAACCAGTGTCTAAGGGATCTGTCATCGAGGCAAAGAGAAAACATACTTAAATGTATTAAAGTACTTTATGTCTGGAGACAATAAAAGATTATAAGCTTATATTAATACGTCAAACAATGGCGACATAATAAATACCGCTTTTTGCTGGAAATTAAGTCTTGAACAACACAAACATGTTATTCAGTGTTCATAGTTTAATATGAAATTAACTCTTTTAAAATTAAGTTTTTTTTAAAACCACTACTAGTATCATTATAATTATTGTATATTGACATTGTGTATTTTTTTGTAATGACAGTGGTATAAGTCATGTTCATGTAAAGTAAGTGTGTTATAAGAATGAGAGAATGCATGGTATTTTTATGAGTTAGTTGTCGTAAAGAGCCTTTATGTCTATTGAATTCCTTGCATTCCTTGTACATAAGCTTTGTAAATCATCAATGTACGTATTGTTGACATTTCTCTGTGCACGTGTTGTTAAGGCTGCATGTCATTGTTTGTAAAAGCACATTAAAATTAACATGTTTTTATCGGCGTTCGAGCAACAATTGGTTGAATAAGACTACCAAGGAAAACATTCAATTTGGAAACGATTAAATTGGTACAACTGCCTCTTGGTTCGTTTAACTATAGATATATATTGTGTATAATTCCTAAAGAATTGAGCACATTCTAATTTTATGGACACATAAAGAAATTTAAGCAAGAGAAATATGTTACTTATCACAAAATGTGTTCAGGTTAAATGTTAATAAGATATCAATTACTGTAAACGTACACATTTTAGCGGTGATCTTATTTTAGCACTTTTTGCACCTACTTTCAAAACGCTTATTTATGAACAAGGCTAGTATTTAACATTAAGATTTTAAAAACAAAATGTAGGCCTAAGTACGCTTATTTATGAATGCGCTTATATGTCTTGTATGGGCTGTAGTGCTAAAATATGACTGCGCTAATATAAGTACGTTTATAGCATGTACTTGTGTGTAAAATGAATCATCTACAACATTTGTCACCAGTTGTTTTGCATACTTATAAAATACATTCTAGTATATTATCATCACCTGTACAAGCCACAAGTAAAATACATGTTATCCTTCAATATATGTGTTTATTCACCACACAGTAAAATACATGTTATCGTTCAATTTATGTGTATATTCACCACACATGTTACAGTGCATTAGTATGCCATCTCGTGCAGGTCTCTGTGTGCCTGATGTCGCCATCTGTTCTCGTCCATCATGTTATAACAGTGTAGTCCTACTGCTAGATAAAACGTTTTAACAACATTAAATATTGTGTTCATTTTGTCTTTCAAAAATGATGTGTATGTGGTTTTGAGAAGATTTGGTTTATTCTAAATAATGTCCACCAAGTTCAATTTTGTCTTTCAAAATACCTTGAATGTGTTTTTCAGAAGATTTGGTATATCTGAAACAAATGTCAACCTAGTTCCAGATTTTAGCTCGCTTCCATGAGTGCTAGTGAGAACACTATAAAGTAGCCATAAGTGCCAACTGTCGAAAGCAGACGCCGTCTCGATGTGACCTATACATGAGTCAAACAAACTACTTTTAGTTTAAAGGATGTGCTGTCTGTGTCGGGCCTCTACCTTTAGTTTAAAGGATGTACTATATTTGTCTGGTCTCTACCATTAGTTAAAAGGATGTGCTATATTTGTCTGGTCTCTACCATTAGTTCAAAGGATGTGCTATATTTGTCTGGTCTCTACCATTAGTTTAAAAGATGTGCTATATTTGTCTGGTCTCTACCATTAGTTAAAGGATGTGCTATATTTGTCTGGCCTCTACCTTTAGTTTAAAGGATGTGCTATATTTGTCTGGTCTCCATCTTTAGTTTAAAGGATGTGCTATCTTTGTCTGGCCTCTACCTTTAGTTTAAAGGATGTGCTGTCTGTGTCTGGCCTCTACCTTTAGTTTAAAGGATGTCCTATCTTTGAATGGTCTCTACTTTAGTTATAAGGATGTGCTATCGTTGTCTGGCCTCTACCTTTAGTTTAAAGGATATGCTGATGTCTGGCCTCTGCCTTTAGTTTAAAGGATGTGCTACCGTTGTCTGGTCTCTACCTTTAGTTTAAAGGATGTGCTACCTTTGTCTGGCCTCTACCTTTAGTTTAAAGGATGTGCTATCTTTGTCTGTCCTCTACCTTTAGTTTAAAGGATGTGCTATCTTTGTCTGTCCTCTACCTTTAGTTAAAAGATGTGCTGTCTTTGTGTGGTCTCTACCTTTAGTTAAAAGGATGTGCTATCTTTGTCTGGCCTCCATCTTTAGTGTAAAGGATGTGCTATCTTTGTCTGTCATCTACCTTTAGTGTAAAGGATGTGCTATCTCTGTCTATCCTCTACCTTTAGTTTAAAGGATGTGCTATCTTTGTCTGGCCTCTACCATTAGTTTAAAGGATGTGCTATCTTTGTCTGGTCTCAACCATTAGTTTAAAGGATGTGCTATCTTTGTCTGGCCTTTACCTTTTAGTTTAAAGGATGTGCTGTCTTTGTCTGTCCTCTACCTCTAGCTTAAAGGATGTGCTCTGTTTGTCTGGTCTCCATCTTTAGTTTAAAGGATGTGCTATCTTTGTCTGTCCTCTACCTTTAGCTTAAAGGATGTGCTGTCTTTGACTGTCCTCTTCCTGTAGTTTAAAGGATGTGCTATCTTTGTCTGTCCTCTACCTTTAGTTTAAAGGATGTGCTATCTTTGTCTGTCCTCTTCCTGTAGTTTAAAGGATGTGCTATCTTTGTCTGTCCTCTACCTTTAGTTTAAAGGATGTGCTATCTT
>JAUMGZ010242691.1:0-10576 GCA_032359645.1 Pododesmus macrochisma | reverse complement strand
TTCTTCTGTCACGTATCTCTGATTCAGTTGGCATTCTTCTGTCAAGTATCTCTGATTCAGTTGGCATTCTTCTGTCAAGTATCTCTGATTCAGTTGGCATTCTTCTGTCACGTATCTCTGATTCAGTTGGCATTCTTCTGTCACGTATCTCTGATTCAGTTGGCATTCTTCTGTCAAGTATCTCTGATTCAGTTGGTATTCTTCTGTCAAGTATCTCTTATTCAGTTGGCATTCTTCTGTCAAGTATCTCTAGTGCAGTTATCTTTCTCTTTTCCTAAAACGTCTATCTGACCCAGCTAGTGTACCCTCTCCTCAAACGTCCGTCCGATTCAGTAGGGCATTTTCCTCCTAAAAAGTCCGTTTGGTATAATGAACATTTTACATGAGACAATATAGGGGGTAAATTTCCGCCCTATTTACAATTTAAGTCTGATTCATAGTTGGACTTTTTGCTCTGCAGATTTCAGCTTGATCGGGGTTTTTTGCAAGATTTAACCAAAATTGTCATCCAAACATTCGCGAATCAAGAACACGTGTTTAGTGTTGTTTTATTCCGCACAATAACTTCCCCAGGTCAAGTGTTTTAAGTCATTACCACACAAGTTACTAAAACCAGAATCACTACTTCAACAACTTACAAAGTCACGTATTACCTGTCTGTATAAATATTACCTGTAAGTTGATCCAGGTGTGAAACTTATTGATAATTTATTTAAAGCTTTGCTAAGTTGATATCCCCTCTATCGTTTTAATCCATCCAAATCGGTATTATACACATATCTTGATACATAGTGTACACATATAACACGTGTTGGGGTGTTGTGGACTGATATTGATAACACACCTGTCCCATCCGCTCTCCTACCTGTACTCGACAGAACAACCTTATCACGCTAAGCATACCAAACTGCATTACTGAGGACAGTGTATTGCAATAAATCGTGCAATTGTTTTGACCCATAAAATCACCTGGAGAACTATTGTAATGAAATCAATTAATCTAAAAATTAAAGAATTAAAAAAAATTATTACAAACGAATCAGTAGTGTAAACAATTAATTACGCTCATATACCATATAAACTTTAACAACATCCATTCTACCTAGCACGATTACACACAGTCTGAAATTTAACTGTTGACTTTCTTTGCTTGTTATTTAGAGCAACAACTTTTGAGGTCACTTGTTAAAGTTTAAATTTCTCTAAGACAATATTTCTGTTCAAGTTGATTTATATAAATTTCCTCATGTCAATTATGAGTAGAGATAGCGATAACGCCTTTGCAATGGCTCATCTTTTTCTTCGTACTATCCACGATGCTTTAATTTCCAAACTTTTTGCCACTTCTAAACCGTCCTGTCATGTTGATATTTTTGGATCTTTGGTCTGGATATGACATAGATTTACAGAATGATTTATGGGCGTCACTGTCTTCTCAATCAGAATAACAAGACTGCACCTTATAACTGATTTAAATAAAAAGACATGGACTGATCAATCAGGGCTGTGACCTGGAGGAAACCGGTAGAGGGGTAAAACTTTTTTTTTGTCGCACACATATATTTATATATTTGCCGTGAATGTTGTCATAGAATATAAGAAAAAATGCCAAATTTCTGGGGCTATGACTCCCCGCACCCCACGCTACGGCCCTGTCAATGTCATTGTTTTCTAACAGGATTGGTATTGCATGCGTACCACAACAGTCCTACGCATGTTCAAATGGATTCACAAGCAAAAGTTTGAGAGATACAAAAGCTGTAGGTCGTGGATCGGACCCCAAAAATCACTCAGTATTGCGTCATGTCCTAGACACGTGACTGCCAGTGAGAAATGAAACATTTAAATGCAATACTGTTTAATGATATTGACACATAGTAGTTATAGTTTGTGATTTATTATTTATTTTCATGCTGTTTATTATCTATTTTTATAGGATTTCTTGTAACAACAACGTCGTCTTCTGGTCGCCATGTGAACGGAAGTTACGTCAGATTCGCGCAGAGACGAGAGCACCACGAGAGCAAGCAGCCGATACTGGTCGTGTATACAGACGATGGATTGGCGCGTCACCCAAGCTTCATCTCACCTGAGGATGAAGGTATACTTAATTATGACATTTAAAAAATTAAAAATATCAGTCGAACCTTAATATTGCTACAGTTTACGTTACTGGTGATGTTACTGCTGTGGCGACTTACAAAAAGATAAAAAAAAAAAGATTTGTTTTCAATGCCGTTTTTGAATCGATAGACTTGGTTCAGAATAAGTCACAACGGCAATTATCACAATTTGTGAATGAAAAACAAAATAAGGTGAAAT
This sequence comes from Pododesmus macrochisma, assembly GCA_032359645.1. NCBI lineage: Eukaryota > Metazoa > Mollusca > Bivalvia > Pectinida > Anomiidae > Pododesmus > Pododesmus macrochisma. The sequence goes on along the minus strand of JAUMGZ010242691.1, from coordinate 8,254 downwards.
AAAATGCTATGTTTCTTTAAATGAGCTACCTACTCGAGTCTACCCAACTCAGACAGGTTGAAGGGTAGAGGCCAGACAAGGAGCTGCATGTCCTTCGGAGGGGACGCTAAGCTGGCGGTCCCGTGTACAGGGATGTTTAACCCCCTGACACGATAAAGATCCCAATGTAAAGTTCAGACCATGTACCCTCAAGGTCATTTCCCAAAGGTCAAGGGCCTTTAGAACTAAAAGTAGGTCATTAAGGTTCAGTCTTTTAACAAATTATTTTTCGAGACAGACTGCATAGAATGAAAAACAATTTTTTTTTTTGGTTGCTCTAGAAGATTGTTTTAAGACATTTTGCTGTTTTTGGTGTCAATCTCAAATTGAAATTTTGATTCGTTCGAAACGCACTTCGTGGAGTATCCATCAGTTTTACTGATTTTCTTGTAGTCTTTTTATTTACTCGTATTCTTACTGCTGATGGTTACGAGCTGTTAACTAACATATGTGTAACACAAAATGTTTACTTGTGGGCAAAATTGTTAACAAATGACCCTATTAAAATATCTTTAATAATACCTTGATAGATGGGTATGTCAAAGATTGCTTTTTACTAATTATGATTATTTGTAAAGAAATTCGCAACGCAACAGCATATTTCAAAGTCATTTCAGTTTTAACTATTTTGATGTTATATTTGTGGATTCAAAACATCTAAATCTGAACTTTTGGGAATTTTAGGTAATAAACAAAATTCTGAAACGAATAGAGATTTAATTGATTTAGAAATAATGTATACATTCCTATATCTACTTATACATATTCACGGAACGTGGCTAATCAAAGGCTACAGTAGATATTATGAGAATTTAAGAAGTTCTCAGCTTTGCGTTATTTTGTCTGTCAAAAACAATATCTATTTTCTTATGAAATACGACGTCGACAAAAATAGCCGAGTATGTTTCAATTTTTCATTTAACCATATCTACGAAGCCGTTTAATTTCTGTGGTGTTGGGGTGTCACTTGGAGCAGAATTTATTGGTTTTGTCGGGTGTTGCATCGCTAAATCATCTATATCATCCCAGACCAATAAAACACCACACAGTGCTATCAAGAAATTCCATTTATTTTCTTCAAGAAAAGCATTTTGGCTGATGTTGTTAGGTTATGACTAAGGCAGACCGTCTTGTATTTTGTGTTTACTTTGCCACTAGGGACAAAAGAACGCGTCAACTGCACCAGCTGCTGAACCCACCAGGAATATATGTGCAATGTACTTTTCAAAACCAATAAATCAAAACGATGAACCTCGGTTAGGTTTAAACAAAATGAAATAAATTTACACTTTTAAATTTTAAAGTGATGACATTTTATGTTGTTGGACATCGGCAAACTGAGAGAAATAAGTTATAAACCGTAATATTCACCAATGAGTTTGCACGAGAGAGAGAGAGAGAGAGAGAGAGAGAGAGGGTTTTTTTTTAAAGTACATTTTGGCGAAGTCCCTTGAGCAGTCGTTATACGCCGACTTAACTGAAACTGAATATTCATTATAAAACGCGATATTTGCAAAAAAATACATTAAGGAAAAAAATGTTAGTACTGTTTTAAGATGTGAGAAATTTTGAAATTTACGGAAAGATATGGAAGAATGCATTGCTTGAATGAAAGATAACTGATAAAAACTTTATAAAATGAATTAAATAAATAAATCGTAAATAACAAGATAGCAAAATACAAAAAGAGTAAACACCGAAAAAGTTACCATCAAAATTTGAAAACAGCAAAATATAACAAAACTTTGACTATACTTTTGTTGTTTTACCCATCCTTGAGTACCAGTATACATATTAATGACATTCTTCATTCTTATAAAATAATGTGATTTTTTGTTTCAAATGTTCGAAAATCAAGATCGCCTGATTTTCCTTTTTGTAACAAATACACAAACGCACATGTAGGCAGACAAGTTGTAGTTGTTGCTAAAACCATATCTTGAAGCGTATTAGAAGATCCTTATCTCTCACACTTACATAAGTTCGCGTTACCAAGAATGAATCTAAGAAATTGATGGAACCTTTTTGATTATAAACATTTTAGCGCTGATGAAACTGCGTCAATCATCTACTCAGTGGGTCTAATTCGCAAGACTTTAGGGTATTTAACGCAATTCCATCTCTCTCTTTAGAATCATTAGGGGTTAAAACCTTCCGACGCCAAGGAGTGAACAATTCTAGACATAGGCTGGCTTCAAAGACACTCTTTGCGGTAGAAATATATATCTATGTGTTTACAGTAATTGATTATACTAATCACTTGGGCTAAATTTTAAAGCTTTACGAGCTCGTTTTTTTAGAAATCTCTCCAAGCGAAATGTACAGCAGTATTTAGACTGTTGTTATCCTAGTCTCTGTCCGTTAAGCACTTCAAATATTGCAAAATAGTCGAGAAATAGTCTTAAGTGCTCGAAGACATTAGTGTCCAAAAATGCCAACGGTTTTCCCCTTCCTTTTCAAGCATCTAAATCATTACAATAAACAAAATCTCACAATTTGCCAATAACTTACTTAATTTATACGATTCCGTGAATTGAAAATGCTGCGTTTACACGCCGTAAGATGCTTGCAGATAAATCACCCATTAAGCCACATCAAAGACGGCAGATAATAAACTGTTTTTGTAAGTTGTGCATACGATTTTGTCTGAGTAATTTGCCTTGACGTTTGAGTGCAAGGGGTCAAACAGCTAACACCGGGTGTAGCGGCACCGCCATGCTAGGAGAGATCACCTTATCACACATATTTTTACAAATTTGTAAGCTTTTCACTGATGATGTAATTCGGGGCTTTATTTCTTCCCTCTGTGATTCACGGATCGTCGTGGTATCAACGTAATTAAAAGAGGCTCACCTATGCTGTGTTGGACGGCAGCGGAATCAGTAAACACACATTTAATGCAGATTCATGCGCGTTTGTGTTGTTTTATTATTGCGAACTGTCTTTATTAATTTAAAATGTTGGTAGCTGGCAAAATTGTTCGCACTTATAAACTAATAAAACAGATAACGTAAATAACTGGTATGTTTATATCGCAGAAGTTCTCGCGATACATTTGAATAAAAAGACTCATTTTACATTGTTTGGCGTTTGTTGGTAATTTAACCGTTTCAAGTCATCCTGTTAAAAATTAAGAATGTACATACACTCATTGTTATGCGGTGATGAAACAGATATTTAAAAACGAAGAGTACATACCAATGGGAAACGGGGGACGCATGAAATATAGACACAAACAAATGACATCATGGCAGCCATCTTGGAAATCTGACTAACACCAATTTCGCAGAGGACTAATTACGAGACATCCGGATACAACATATATATGAAAATGATTGTGACAGTTTCGGAAGAGTAGCGATTAAACGACAAAATTAACGGACGACGGACGGATGCACAGTGAGTTAAACCATATGACCGCGAAGAGTGAGCGGTTCTGTATTCATGATAAATTTCAAAAACAAAATATGGTTTTGGTCCCAGTGTTATCCTTCGGTTATATATTTTTATGTATCTATCATTGCACCTAAAATTTTCCCGTTTCCATGCTTGTATCCTTTTTTTTAGAACTTGCTCTAGCTTATCAACTTACAACTTTTGTTTTTATTTTCAATTTTGGTTCTTAAAACTCTAAAACACTGGTTCTTAAAACTCTTAAACACTGACTAAAGATACTTCGAAAGTATCTATCATTGGTTTGCAGTGTTTCATACTTTGTGTAATAACAGGACAGTATATAACAAGGCTATACACATACTTAGCGCTAATTTACATGTAAAGATATTTTTAACACATAAAACATGAATAATCTTGATGTATTCCCACAATATCTGCATGATGATAAGACCACGAGAGCGCTATTACATTATTTATGATAGCTTTATTTTTACGGTTATCATTATGTACATTCATTGTAGCCTTATGGACTGTGCAAATACTTAGGGCGATACGTACACTGATATTGTACTTTAGTATACCCCTAAGTAATAGTTTACATCTATATGTAAATTTAAGCGATTCATTTAACAGTACTCCATTGTCCTGATGTATACAACAGCTATGTGAATCTTGAGAGAAAAACACGCAAAATGTGGTGTATTTATGACCGCTTGTCATTTCATATGGTTCCTTTTTTAGAAAGCCAAAGTAACTAAGATCTGGGTTATGATAACGCTTGATTAACAAGATTGTATCAAAGTTGTGAACATGAGGTGCTATAGATATGCTGTCACAAACAACTTCATCAGCTATTTCTGTCTTAGGAGCCGTCAAAAGGTTAACTTAATATGCTTATACAGGGATTAAAAAACGTCGCATCTATTGAATTTTTAACTTGATGTGTATGTATTAAATTATTTATTTCATTATTGCACAATGGAAGAGCTTGTTTTCTTTTCTCATCACGTAACAAAAATCTAAAGTTGCGCAGTCATTGTGTGGTAGAGCGCAACCACTGGAAATAGGACCTTTATTTAATTAATAGATGAAGCCATCAGTGCTACAACATAGTAGGAAAAGCGGGTTGAGGGGTTGTTGGGCAGACATAATCAAGTCCACGATAGACAGAACAGTAGCTAAGCAGATCAAGAAAAAACAAATGTTGCACAATGACAAAGCTTAAGAGTTAGGAAGGATGGTTTTGACATCAATACAACATCAGTTTTAATCCTCTGCGTAAAAATTGCAATGTAAACGTATAAAAATTAATAATGCATTTGCTGTAATGAATAATAATGCTGATCAAATTGCAGTTTTACAGCAATCCTATTTGAATAATCAATAAAATAGACTCACAAGAACCTTTAAAATTATTTCATTTATGTCATTTAAATATTTTTTCAGATTACATGCAAATCAAAAAGGACATATTACGCAAAGAACGCAAGAAAATGCGTCAATTCAAGAATAAAGACTTCCGAAAAGCTATCAAGCTTCTTAATGAAAGGGACAGAGATGAAGCACAACTCCAAAACAGGCATCTTTTGAAACTATACGGAGAAACAGAACCTTCAACTCGACGAAAAAGAGATGCTAATTCTACGTCTTCTGCAATAGCGTCTGGTCTCGTGGCTAAAGATACAAAGCGTCCACGGCTTACTAAAGAAGAAAGGAAACAACGGAGAGAACGGCGACGAGAAGAACGAAGAAAGAGACGCGAAAAGCGTAAGAAAAATAAAGGGAAAGATAAACGGGCGTTAGACTATTACAGATACAGACGCAGACGGAAGAACTGCGCACGTCATCAGATGTATGTGGATTTTGACGAGATTGGGTGGTCGGGTTGGATTATTTCACCGAAAGGGTACAATGCATACCACTGCAAAGGAACATGCCCCTTTCCACTTGGACAGAGTCAGAAACCTACAAATCACGCTACAGTTCAAAGTATAGTTCACGCACTTAAAGTAGGCAAAGACGTTAACACGCCTTGCTGTGTACCGAACAAACTTTATTCTATAAGCTTGCTTTATTTTGATGACGATGAAAATGTTATATTAAAACAGTATGATGATATGGTTGCCGCTAGTTGTGGTTGTCACTGATAGCATCCGTATTCACACCATGGAAGTGGAGCGGCGCATTCTAGAAAAGGTTTCAGTAAATTTCGCCATAGAAGGCGAAAATATGCTGATGAAAAGTAACACTGGTCTTTCGGTGAAGTTTGCCGACAAACGGTGTTAAGTGGCGCAATCTGGAAAAGGTTTCAGCAAATTTCGCTATGAGATTATGGTTGAAATTAATTAAACATGGTACATCTCTCTGTGAGGTTTGCCAACGATACGATGCTGAGTGGCACAGACTGGAAAAGATTTCAGTGAATTTCGCCATCATCGGATATGATAAACAAAGTTTGCTAATCATGAAACATCTTTTGGTGAGGTTTGCAGACGACATCGTATTTATCTTGTTCGATTTTAGAAATTGGCATTGTTTATAATCAATTATGAATGTTTGATGAAGGCAAAACAATAGTTTTATTCATGGACACCAGTTTGTTTAACAATTGCCCAGTTATCAACGTCTCTCGGTTTCCGAAAAATAATGTCGTTTAACTAACTTAATTTGTAAGACAATAAATACATGCTAGCGATGGAAACGTATTTGCCAGTAGCCATCGATACAGACCATAGTTGAAACAAATTTATGAATTCCATATTATTCCTTTGAAGTGTGACGTATGCATTAGCCATGTCTATTTGGATTTATATTTCAACAGTACATAGGTCATTGAACATTTAAGTGTTATGAAGTGACCTAAACCATGATGACTTCCTCTGCATGTCGATAATGGACGATAACTAAGGAGCATAAAGTCATGAATAGTAATTGTTCCTTTTATATCCTATTTGTTTTGTTGAAATCAAATTGGGATTTAAGCCTACTACTGTAAAGTATGCAACTGAAATGAACTTATGGAACCCTACATACTATAGACATACAGGTTACGCATGTGTATTGGGTTATTGAGGTGAATGAACCGCGCGTAATATTGAACTGAATTATGTAAATGTTTCCCAATTGATGGATATTTATTCCAATGCTGGATTGGTGTATATTTGAGTATTTTATGAATACTTTAAGTTCGCAAATGTGAAATGTCGACCATGTGGTTCCTGTATTAATTTATATTTCAGCGTTTGTACAAACAAGTACAGCAAACGTTGAACATAAAATGTTTTGACATACTAAAATTGGTCAAGGAAATGTTGCATAGGAAAGGTGTCATTTATCACAATAACAACATAAGGAAATGATGTATCTTTAAACAGATAACTTGGAACCCTATATAGTAAAGTGGTGTATTGTGAACTACACACTATCTTTAAAGATATGGTGTCATTCGTGTGAAGTCAAATCATTTAAAATTATATGTGGACTATACAAATTTTGTCTCTTCATCTCAAACGACGGAATTAAACACAATAAAACGGTCAGTTTACATTTTATGTCTGTTGTTTGAAATGAATGTCGTCTGCTTTTGTCAATCATTGTCGTGGATGCTAGTGTTTTTGTTGCATTTTTATATGTGGAATGTGTTAAGTGTACAAGTGAAAACAGAATGAAAATTGTCGTGTGAGGGACACCTGGCGGACAGTCCAACTCTTACTTCAAACAACCAGCCACCAACGGTCAACCAAAAGCTAATACAATGTTCAAGTTTTTACGAGTTCAATGTTAAATCAAATAGGTATAATTACAATGACAATAATCATATACTTTTTTATTTCCATAGCTTTTCAAATAAGAATTTACAAAGGTACAATAAGAAAATGAAAATAAGCTGTATCAATATTTCACAGATTCAAACATTTCGACTTTTCTCGTAACTTGGGACACTTTTACCACATAGTCGTATATGTTTCTAGCGCTAGCGAAAAGATATGCATTTTTGTGTGTTTTTGAGAAAGAATTCCCCAGTAAGTGCGAGTATTTAAACTGAGAAACGACAGCATTTAAACATATTATTGCAAGGACAGTAGCGGAGTTAGAAATAAATATAAGCGATAAATGTAATAATTAACACACAATTCAGTGTTCATTTATGGTGTTCATTTGTGCTGTTTTTATAAGTATTACATAACTTTCAATTTATTCTCTGTGATAAATTAGCAGAAAATTGCTGGGCTACTACGGTGTATTATAATTTTTATATCTATGTTGTTGTGTGGTACGCAAGATTTAATTTAAAGTGTTGTAAAAATTCTTTTTTCGTATGCCAGTATGAGTTTTGAAAAGCATTTTGTCATTTTGTAAATAAGCATTGTTTTATATTAAAGAATTTGTACATAGAAATTGTCATGCAAAATCTTTAAAAATAAACAATTCAAAACAGTTCAACATTTTCTGCGTATGTTTTAGTGTTTATTGTCAAGTTTTGTTGTCCTATAAAATCCTATTAGTGCAACAATCAATGAGTTGTATTCACCTTTAAAAATGGCAAGAAGAACAATTTTACACATGATGATGATGATGATGATGATGATGATAATGATAATGACGACGACGACGACGACGACGACGACAACGAGGAGGAGGGGGAGATCTAGCAAAACAAACTGAGTGCAATATGATGGGTTTTGGTGTTGTTGTTTCATGGGGTAACAGAAGAGTCATTAACTAGAGAATGGTACATGCGAAAATAGTCAATGTCTGTGTAACAGTTCATAAGGGCAAGGCCTATCAGTCATTAACTAGAGAATGGTACATGCGAAAA
>JAUMGZ010242680.1:0-10576 GCA_032359645.1 Pododesmus macrochisma | reverse complement strand
TCTGTCTGTCTGTCTGTCTGTCTGTCTGTCTGTCTGTCTGTCTGTCTGTCTGTCTGTCTGTCTGTCTGTCTGTCATGTTCGCTTTACTCTTGATACATGGACGTTTGCTCGCTTTCCAGCGACTCCGTTTCCCCATATATTGTGTGAAGATAAAATTGGTTGTCTTGTTTTTTTTCTATTTGCGAGCATATTTGTTGCTTATCAATGCAACTATACATATACTTAACAATATGTGGAATCTACAAATCTGCCCTGTATAAGCCCCTGTTGTCTGCTTTGTGTTTTGTGGTTTTGTAATTCCGTTCAGTGGTTTTGTAATTCCGTTCAGTGGTTTTGTAATTCCCGTTCAGTGGTTTTGTAATTCCGTTCAGTAGTTTTGTCATTACGTTTTATGGTTTTACCATTACGTTCTGAGATTATAACATTAAGTTAACAATTATAAATAATTTTTAGCCGGATGACATAAAACGTTTGTGATTAAAGTGGTGAATACAAAAACCAAGACGATATTCATAATCCGTAAGTCTGGGGACATGGGTAAACAAATGATAAACTTGGGACGCACACAGAAAAAAAAAATAATTATGAACTAAAGAGAAAACATCATGAACTGCTATTAATAACCTTGAAGCGATACCAGGTTAAGTTATTCAACAAGTCAGAATATATCATTATATTAATTGAGGACGAGGATTTATATTTGGTCGTCTTTAGCAGCTGTATAACTTGTAACATTCTTTTTAGAATGAACATACACATTTAATTTAACGAGAGCCCTTTGAAATCAATTTGAATTAGTTAGAAAATAAATTAAAAAGTCGCATTACTAGTTAAAAAGTCGTTATCACGAGATAGAAAATGATATGCTTTGGAGGAGTATAATCATTAATCGCATATGTGTTCACGCCTCTACATACCCTTGATTGTGCTGTGCAATAAAACATTGTACATAATGTATTGCATTGCATAACATGTACACATGTTATAGATATATCGAGACCCTGTCTGGTTGAGACAAAGTGAATTGCACTAGCGTGTCTATCACGTTTATTGACGCAGACGATAACATATATAAATATGCATTGCTAATGACATGGATAGAAACACCGGTTACCGGAAAATTTATTGTAACCCACCCGTAAGTTCGTGACAAATCACGGCAAGCTGACATGCTTCTACAAGGTCACATAATGTGTGCCTTTAATACGAAGGGCTATAATGTCATCTTAGGTGTTCTGGTTACATTGTTTTTTATGAACACACAATCATATTTTTCTGTATCTATAAATAAATATAAAATGAATGAACACAATATTTATTAACATTTATTGAAAGTATTGTTGGTGCATCCATCGGTAGCCACGAAGTTGTCCGTAAGTTTCAATTCCATTTTGAAAGAGTATTGACAATTCTGATATGTCTAAATAATGCTTCCATCTTGATAGTTTAAAGCGACGCAAAGTTCTCCCTCGAAGCAGATTTGCCGATGATAAAATAGTACCTGTCTTTAAAAGCTTAACATTCCTGCGTGAGAGAATCCAATACTATTAAACATTTAAACATAAGTATCGATATCGTACTGTACGAATCCACTCAGAAACGCATGCCTGCAGGTTTGCCTTCGGGAAGTGTGATGGCCGCCATCATAATACAGTGGGGATTTGACAAGTATGTTTCTTATTTAATTACAGACATACTCCCTACGTCATAGTTTGAGTTGCTATCAGTCATTAAATTGGCTTCATACTTGACTGTATTCTAAATTTATGTGCTTGACTGATATACATTTCGGCTTTTATATTTCGGCAACCCGCTTTCTTAAGTGTAAGTATGTCAATCAGTCAGTCCATCCAAAGTGAGTCAGTCCGTCCGTCTGTCTGTCTTTGATTATTTATTATATTAAATTTAATATTGCATGAAGAATGCGGTCATGGGGGTATTTTACGCATTATCTTTTCCGCTCTGCTTTCATTTTAATGTTGCTACTTCTATTCCTGTTCCGTAAATGGTTTTTCTCCTTTGCTCTTTCGGCACCATATATATCAGTAACATATTCTTAAGGTGACATATGATTCGTGTTATACAGTGGAAAGGGTTGCCGTACACCCAGAAGCATCGCGGCGGGTGACACATGTGTAGCAAGAGACGCTTACAATAGCGCGAGCACCTGGATCTTGATGCTTCCTTTTTAGTTAATAAATGTATCTTTGCTCATTTTTAGTCGATCTTGACCGAAGGTTCAAGGTGGACTTTTTTTCATACAAAACCCGTCCGTCGGCGTCCTTCGTCCGTCCGTCTGTCCGTCCGTCCTATAATTTTCACATTTTCAACTTCATCTCCTAAACCACTTGACCAATTTCATCCGAACTTGGTAGGGAGTATCTCTAGGGAAAGGGGATTCATATTTGACAAAATCTTCTTCTTATAAACTAGAAGGCCTAGAGCTTTATATTTTGGTATGTAGTAACCTTGAGGCACGGAGAACAAAGTTTGTCCAAGGTGTGACTCTTTGGTCAAAATAGGTTACGTTAATATGTTAACTATTTACAGGTCCGACTTTTTCTCATAAACCACTCGACCAATTGTATCCAAACTTGGTAGGGAGTATCCCTAGATAAAGGGGATTCAGATTTGTTCAAATAGTTGTGCTTTGCTACCTGAGGGTGCCACTAGGGGGCCTAAAGGGGGAAAATTTGACAAAGTTTTAGAAATCTTATTCTAAAAAATTAGAAAGCCTAGAGCTAAATATTTTGGTACGTAGCAACCTTAGTTCACGGAGGAGAACTAAGTTTGTTCAAGGCGTGACCCTGAGGTCAAAAATAGGTTACGCATTTTGAGGTCAAAATTCTACACTATAGCAAATATATAAACAATTTATATGGTCGAGTTCTTCTACTAAACCACTGTACCAATTTCACCCAATCGTGATAGGGAGTATCCTTAGGAAAAAGGAGATACAGATTTGTTCAAATGGAGGCACTCGGTCTCCAGGGGGCCCCCCTATGGGGCAAAAAGGGGAACATTTGACAAAATTAAAAATAAATCTTTTAATAAACAAGAAGGCCTAGAGCTTAATGTTTTTATATGTAGAAACCTTAGGGCATGCAAAACCAAGTTTGTTCAAGGCGTGACCCTTGGGTCAAAAATAGGTTACGCGTTTTGTGGTCAAAGTTCAACACGATAACAAATATGTTAACTATTTACAGTTCCGACTTTTTCTCCTAAACACTGGACCAATTTCACCCAAACTTGGTAGGGAGTATCCCTAGGTAAGGGAGATTCATATTTGTTCAAATAGAGGGGCTCTGCTCCCAGAGGGCGCCACTTGGGGCTAAGAGGGGGAATATTTGACAACATTTCAAAAATCTTATTCTAATAAACTAGTTAGCCTAGAGCTAAATATTTTGGTATGTAGTAACCTTAGTGCACGGAGAACTAAGACTGTTCAAGACGTGACCCTGGGGTCAAAAATAGATAACGCCTTTTGGGGTCAAAATTCTACATTATAGCAAATATGTTTACTAAATACATTTTCGACTTCTTCTCCTACACCACTGGACCAATGTCACCCAATCGTGGTAGGGAGTATCCCTAGGTAAAAGGGATTCAATTTTTTTCCAAATGGAGGGGCTCGGCCTCCAGAGGGCGCCACTAGGTGGCCAAAAGGGGGCATTTGACAAAATTTTACTATAAACTAGAGGGCCTAGAGTTAAATGTTTTAGATGTTGTAACTTCAAGGTCATGAAGAAACAAGTTTGTTCAAGGCATGACCCTGTGGTCAAAAGTGTTCAAATGCCAAAAATTTACCTTAATAAATTTAACCAGATAAACTTTAAGGCCCAATGGGCATCTTGTTTCTGTGTACGTTCAACGTTTTCCTTTTGTTTTCCCATATCCATGACCTTACGGCTTAAGATTATCATCTTGGTTTTCGAATTTATTACTTCTATCTAAGTTTAAACTATCTCTTAATAACGACTTTTTATCTCGTAATTATGACTTTTCTATCTCGAAATAACGTCTTGTGTTCTCAGAATTACGACTTTTATTTAATTAGAACCTCTTCGAATTAGGCCCAATAGAATTTTGTTAAATATAGAGATTGATAATTTCGTAGGGTTGTTGAGGGAGATTTTTTCCAAACTCTTAGAGCGTTGATTTAAGGCTGTGCCTTGGCTAGAACGAGATGCGTTGGCTTATGTGTTGCTGTTGTATCTCTGCGAGCACACTAGCTATATGTGGAATCTATTAAGCTACCACTTATTAGCCACTGTTTTCAGCTTTATGCTACCAGGTTATGTTCAGTTTTTATGTTTCCTATTGCCTTTTGTAAATATGCATAAACGTTTTTCTCGTTTAGATTTTTACAGACAATTGATGTGGGCGATTAGTTGTTGAGATGATTTACAGCGCAATGAAGTGTACTATTAAATTTTAAATGTGTGTCTGTACTTAAGACTCCTAGTCTCATGTCGGATGTGGGAAGGTGAGGCCTTATTTACCGGTTTAATCACACTGCCTGGTTTCGTGTTAGGTTACCGTTCTAAGTCGGTCCGCATGCATTACTAGTCTTGATGATTGTTGTTATGTCAATTTAATTACTGACATTCCGGTGCTTAATTGTTTGACGCAGTTATTTTTGTTTGTCAATGTCTCTCGTTCTGTTGATTCCATTCATACTGTATTTCACAGAAAAGATTTTTCTACCATTTTATACTCTATATTTCACTTTATTGCGGTAGCAAATTAATTCTGATTTCTTTGTTAGGTTGTGCGTATTGTTTGTGTGTCGGTGTATTTCGTTCTGGTAGTTATACTGTTCTCTATCATTGCAATTACCAAGTGTGTCATAAAAGATTTAAAACAACGATGAATACTCAAGTTCATAACATACTACAACATGTATACATACATGGGAAAGATGAACCCCTTATCTTATTACATAATCATTTAACCCCCGTTGGATATAACAACCCAAAGTATAAGAAGCCAGGTTGGTTAACGCAAAATAGATCAATACACATACACTTTATTAGGTGTTCACTTACAATGCAGCTAATATCAGTATTTTTGTGAACAAATATATTATTTACAATTTACATATGGAATAAGTAACATCAATATTGAACATATCAACCCAATATACATACACTTTATAATGTGCCTTCATATTGCAAGGCCACACTTGTACAACTACGAGTATATTATTGAGCATGCCGTTTCTGACATCTAGAAATGGTCATGTGGTCAAATCATGTAACTTTGCATGTTGTACTTACTAGTGGATGAGTTAAGGTATTTCATCCTGTCAAAATGGCTGTCACCAGACTGAGAAAGTGGGTATAAGGAAATAAGGACACTCATATAAAGATGGTGTCTGCTTGTAACATTTCTCACTTATGGTGACTTCATAGTGCTGTCTCACTGAAATATTATGCCGCAGATACGTTGATACAATGATTCACTTGGTCACATTATCCTGACAATGAGCCAACAAGTACTTCCTCCACCTAGAAATGAACTATTAAAGAACTATTTTGAGGTTTAAAGACACATCAATTACTAGTGACTTCTCTTTGAATATATTGGTCTAAAATTTATTAAAATCACTTTGAATAAACAAACACCCTTGTAAATCACTAAATGACCCAAAAAATGTACTAAACCGAAATTAAAAAAGAAAAAAAGAAACAGAAATGTATTGATACTCGAAATGTCTTTTGCTTTGCACAAAATGTATAAAAAAGCTTGGAGAATTGTGATATATTTTTCTGCAATTTTAGAAATAAACGACGGCCAACAACGGACGGGCACAAACTTACCTAAAATCTTCAAAAAAAAAAAAAATGTGTACCGAGGTACAATTTTTCTTGCGGTTCACAAAACAACCTAAAATCACGAAGAAATTATAAGTCACCATCTACTCATTTCCTATATCTATTTATATATATGTATGCATTAAATACATCGGGTCAACATAAGCTCCAACCAGCATACCATCTTTAACCCCCTGACACGATAAAGATCCCCATGTTAAGTTTGATAGAAGAGTAAGCGGAAACGCCGCTGCATGAGCTCATCCTTCTTTTTGAACTATCCTTTTTCCCTTTCCCATCCTGTCGCCGATTCTTTTCCAGGGTAGTAACTATAGAATGGCGATCATACCAGGGTGGTAACTATAGACTGGCAACTGTTAACTATTGGTTTCGCTCACCAGCCTGGCAATCGATGGTATCGCCTCATTTCTACACTAAATTTATATAAAAAACGTGTTTAATATTGAAGTTCATTGGGTATATGACTGCCATAGTTATGATCGAGAGATTAAAGATATTTTCTGATTTTGTAGACGCTTCGACCTAGGAAACCTTTCGATTTTAATGTTTCGTGGACTTTACACCATTATCAAAATTATAATAAATACCATCAATCTTTCGTTTTCGTCTTGTGTTAGCATGATGAAACATCTACAATATGAATCAAAAATTTAAATCTTAGACCATTAATGCTAATAAATACAAAATCAAAACTAATAAAAGGTTTTTTAATCTTATTTCATAAACAAACTTACAATATTGAGTTTCATATACCATCCAATGTAAAAATATTTATGTTCACTGTCTTTTATAAACCATTCCTCAACTCGCAACATTGAACAGACCATTCTATAAATTTCCCTTTTCCATGGTCTTGTTTTCAATTCCATTTCTCGCCAATCACCACAATCAATTTTCATGGAATATATGTGAAATACGGTTTTAGTAATGTTCGATTTTTCAACTCAAGTTTTCCACTTTTCAACCACTTCCATATCAATATCTGCATTAATAAGTTCTTGAAATAATAAATTCAATTGTTTTGAATCAAATACATCCTCTTGTGATTAATCCTTAACACAGAGTCGCTGTAAATATCTAGCTCGGCTGTTTGGAGGAATATTAGAACTTTTGAAGAGAAGGGGTAACCCAATAAATGACATGTCCGAAGGAAGAAGTGGCAAAATCTTGAACAGTCTAATATATACGAGTTTACTGTATTGGTTTCACGACTTTTCACAAAAGGCCTTATTGTGGACAAATTCAGATTACACACATTTTGTAAAGCGCTCTAATCATTTTAAAAAATCTCTTAAGCGCTTTACAATACATCAAAGGTCTAGAATGGAATACAATTTGAAAAAAATGTCAAATTTTCCCCTGAAAAATCATCATGCTAGGAGTCGTAATGCAGGCATGAAATAGTAAAATTGTAAAGTTGAAAAGAATACACATGTACATAAAAACACATAACACATTAGCTTTTAACGTAAACATAGCATATATCAAGAAATAATGTCGATTGTCGTGCATTTAAAAAAAAAGCGTCTTAAATATCAATTTCATCACAGTAAAATACAAAAACATTCGATCCAAAGCAATCAATGTACCTGCAGAACTAGGTTTGAATATAGAATATATTACAGAAAGCTCGATATAAACTTTTTCTAAGGGTTATTGTTACATGTATTTTATGTTAATACAATATCAACGTCGTTGAAAGTTCTATCATTGTAAATAGAGTGACACAGCCACTTATATTATACCCGTAAGTTTATATACGCCGTTTGCACAAACTTTTTTGGGGTTGTTGCGGTGGTCGTGTGGTTAAACGTGCGGGTCATTGCTATGATAGGCGACGTCGGCCGAAGGCTTTGTGAGTTCGATCCCGGCTCGGTACCGGAATTTGACTTTAATATTAACATGTTAAATGTCATTGAGATTAAGGTTAGGTATGAAATTAAATAATTCATTTGTTGTACTTTAACAAAATACTACCCGTTAATTCATAATACAAAAATGCAACAGTACGTAGGTTTTTTCTTTCTTCTAAAAAGTGAACTGTGGATCGATCTATGGACTTGAGCTACTGACATGCAGTGTAATTATAGTCAACTGCAAGAAAGTATGTAGTGTTATATAATATCACTTGAAGTACATTTGTGTTTTCATAAAAGCATACGAATCTGGCTATTTTGTTTTATTTTCATTTGTAACTTGGTATACAACAATGTAGATGTAATGTTACGTCGAGGTTCTGTGTGTGTTGCAATCATACGTCAAAGAAATTGGCTGCAATAATTTATTTACTACACAACAGCCCAATTTTAACAAGAATTAATATAAAGTAAAATAAGAAAAATGATTAATTATGAACTAATATGGAAGAAAACAATAATAACTTTTTATAAAGTAATAAATGCGGAAAAGTCAAGACGATATTCTAAAGCCGTACATCCAGGGACATATGCAATAAAAGGAAAACGTGGGACACAAACAGAAAAAAGAACCAAATATACACATATTAAGTCAAAATGGAAACATAACAAACTTCTATCATATTCAACGCAACATGTGACTGCCTGAGTAATTTTTCTAATTTTACACGCAATGTTTTCTTTTTTAGTTTATAATTATATTTTTGTTCTTTTTTATGTATGCGTCCCATGCTTTCCTTGGTGAGTTCCCGTTCTGTCCACTTTTTGATTAGGGTTAAATAAATATTATGGGAGATGTGTTGTTGTATTCATCAGAGTCTATTTTCTAAAAAATGTAAAGGTAGACCTATCAATCTACCTGCGTTTTACCTGTATTTTATCGTGTTTTATTGATGTCATGATTGTCGGTCTTTTTTGTTTGTTTGACATTCTCAAAAACGTGTGTACATGCATAAAAAGCATTCAGATTTAACATTGAAAACCTTTATAATTATTAGTTTTCACAATTATCTTAAAATTGATACATGTATATACTGTTTACTTTAATTTCTGTTTACTTAAGAAAAGTACTAAATATAAAGATATAGTTAAGTATATATATATATAGATATGTCGTGTCTATTCTGAATTAATTTTCTCTATGGTGTCCATTCATGACGGCTGTTTCGAAGGAGCAGGGTCTGGTGTTCGCAACGGGAGTGTAAGTAAATCGAAAAACCAAGAAGATATTCTAGGCCGTAAGTCCATGGACATTGGCAAACAATAAAAAAACGTTGGAGGCACACAGAAAAATGAACCAAATATACATTTATTAACTAAAAATGGAAACATCACGAACTTCTATTAAAAAACTAGAAGCGAAACCAGGTGCTCGCGATATGGTAAGTGTCTCACACGGAGTATTGGCTATTTTCTCTTATAAATATCATAATTATTTATTGGAGGCATGTTCCAGATTGCATATTTGTATTTGTATTGTTATACATCTTAAAAGGGAAAAATCCTCAAAACAAATTTTCATCGATGTTTAGATAAACCAATATCTTTACTTTTCTCTGATTACAATGACAGAATGTAATTTATGATAAAGAAAATCTAAATTAATTTCCCTGGACCCCCTTCGCCGTCGAGAAAGCTGTCCGTCAACCCTGTTGCTAAGTGAGTCATACATCATCGTTATCGATCGAGCTGATAAATCAACGTATAACTTATATCATAGATTAGACAGAGCTTATACAAATACTTATTATCGAGAGTTTAGTGCATGCTTGACCATCGTTTTGTCTACACGTTTAAGTAAAATCTCAAAATGACAATGCATAAATAAATTAAACCTAAATTATCATCAATGACGATTGATAAATCAGGGTCCATATTTGTTCGAAGATTTCACGGTAAAGGAAAGGTAAAAGACAAAGTTCCATATATTCCATTCATCCTGGTTTTTTCGTATTTACTACTTTATGTATCAAGAGATAAGAAACATTTTTTCTGAGATCGTGAATTTTTTTCAAAATATTTGAAGTTTCCTCTGTGTCTCGGTTTATTCATTGATTAGGATAGAAGGGTATCAATAATATAAATTATTATGCAGTAACTAAGAATGACCACGACACATGTGCTAAAATAACAATGGCGCAGTTTCATCGTGT
Source organism: Pododesmus macrochisma (assembly GCA_032359645.1). Classification (NCBI taxonomy): domain Eukaryota; kingdom Metazoa; phylum Mollusca; class Bivalvia; order Pectinida; family Anomiidae; genus Pododesmus; species Pododesmus macrochisma. Next base: position 670 of record JAUMGZ010242680.1, on the reverse strand, counting down.
TGTTCCTTTCTTTCTAGATATAAATAATTAAGGGTTAGAGATTACCTGAATTGATTTCAAGGGGCCTAATTTAAGGCTGTGATGCAGATATTCCTTTCTTTTGACATTAATTAAAGATAAGGATTAAATAAAACTTTGGGGCTAATTAAAGGATAATTTTGATGAATTATATTCTATTTTCTAATCACCCCTAAAGTAGCCCGGTTACTACCATTACGTATTGAGTATAGCTGGCTACGTTAACTTGACTAACTCATTTACAATTGTAGAACGTTGATGACAACATCAATGACAATACAAGAGATAAAGAAATCGCCATATGTTATTTTGTTGCAGCTTTAATTAAAGTATAAAACCATGTATTAAGTTGCAAATTCTTTAAAAAATACTGTATACCTGATTGTGATTGAACATATTTTATTGACAAAATGCAATGCAAATTAACAAATGGATAAGACAACAAGCATGCCTATACAAGTCTTCTCCTCACTTCCAGTAAATTGGCATATGACAATAATAAATTAATTAATAACAATTAAATTTAAATATATCGGAACTTATTATGAAACATCAAATTGGTTATTTTCACACATACTTCCGCACATACATTCACACGTTCATAACACATAAGTCTCAGATCATGTACAGAATTACATTACATTACATATTA
>JAUMGZ010242669.1:0-10577 GCA_032359645.1 Pododesmus macrochisma | reverse complement strand
ACCAGCGAACCGGATTCCTCACCAGTGTACCAGCTGCGAGGCGAACACGTTAGCCCTCACGGCCACCGCCGCTGGTGTTTAAACATGAATATTTAATGATCAGTTTCAATATTTAAAAGTGTGTTGCTTTCTTATACTTTTGAAATACATTTTAATAATAAATATGATTGAATTTATTTAATATTTAAAATACATAACTTTTAACAATTTTCATCCATATTTTTTGATGTCAGGAATGTCTTTAAAGTGACTCGCCACTTCAATCAATTGTCAACAGATTAGGTTCATATTTTTGTTGTTTAAACATGAATATTTAATGATCAGTTTCAATATTTAAAAGTGTGTTGCTTTCTTATACTTTTGAAAAATACATTTTAATAATAAATATGATTGAATTTATTTAAATTTAAAATACATAACTTTTAACAATTTTCACTATATCCTCAGTAATATCAATGCGCCTTTGATTTAGTACTCTGTAGATGTGTGAAAAGAGTAGTCCTCAATATTTAAACAGTAACGAAATTTAAACGTATCCTCGTGTGTACAAGTTTTTCATGTGACTGGAAATTAAACTCTGTTACAACATAAAACATCTTTATTTGGTTAATTTTCGTGTGCTTCACACGTTTTAATCTTGTTGCCAATGTCCATTGAATTACGGCTTTTGAATATCATCTTGGTTTTTCGTATTTACGTCTTTATACATTAATAAACAAATGTTTGTATATATTTATTTTCTATATAATTTAATTTACGTCTTATTAAATACGTTGTAACAAGTTTCAGTTTGAAAACTTGTATATTTTACGATAAACATTGTATAACAAATGGATCAAGACAAAGCCTATTTCTTCGAAAAGTATTCAGGAAAATGTGGTAACAATATCATGTCATTTCTCTTGACACATCGTTAATGGGGTGAAAAGAACAGAACCGCAGACAGCATGTGAAATACGATAATTTATTGGTTTATACATGTAAACACTAAATTGTTAGCCAATTAAAATGTCGCTTAAAGATGAACTATTCAACAAAAAATAAACTATTCATTGTTCATATTTATAGAATGTTTTTCATTCTTTTCTTTTGTTTTCACGAAACATTTCATAATTTTTAAAAAATGTTTGCGAAATTTAGAGCCGGTTAGAATATAGAGGAAACAGTTGATTGTGTGATTTGTGTACATTAACAGTTCAGCTACTGTTTTTATTAACATGAATACAGCCGTAGACTTCGAATCGTGGCCTTTCTTATTCCAAAATATGGTAGCTATAAGAACGCTGTTCATGGGGAAAACGGTGAGGAGAAATGACATAGAGATGATGAGGCAAGTGAATGTCGTCTTCTTGTTTGTTTTCTGCATGTGTTTTTGCGGATCTGATCTTCTCAGTCGAATCGCCTTCTGCTTTGTTCCAAACCATACACGCTTGACTATTAAAACATTCAAGAGAACAATGATGGCGAATGGTATTATCGCATTTAGGAAAGCATCTATACACGGCCAGATATCATTGACGAGAGGACTAAACTCAGGAAGAGCTTCACACATTGCATGGTCGAAAGAAGTGGCTTCAAAAGGCAGGCCAACCGTTACAAAAAAGTGTGAGTGTATAACGACGATCAGCAGTAGTAGAAGAACGATGACATACTTCACTCTCCCAACTGAGCATAAGATTGATACTCTCAACGGACGGTACACTGCCAAAAAACGCTCTACTGTCACAGTCAGTATCAAACAAACCGAGGAACAGCTGCACGCGTATCCGAAAAATGTCAAGAATTTACACGACCAGTCAGAAAAGACTAGTAAGTCGAATCCTGATAGTCGCTTCAACCAGAGCGTTCCTAGTCCCGTCCAGAGGACACATATGTCAAGAGCAGATATAACACAAAGAAGAATGTTGATGGAATTTTTCTTTTGATATGAGTTTAGCACAAGAATTGACAAAATGTTGCCTATAGTCCCAACTATAAGAAGAAATGGCGGTATAAAGAGCAAAATATTTTGCTCCACTCTGTATTCCTCAACGTTGTTCAGTTCATGAAACATGTGAGCGTCCATCATGGCAAACAGTTCTTCAGAAGTAATGTTTAATACATTAATCAAATATTCAAAATCTTCGATTTCGCCCAGAAGACCAACTTCGTTTGTAAAATTGTCCATTTCCATATTGTTGGTTTTCATTCTGAAACATTTTAACGAAAACCATAAATACCTATTTTATTGCAAGATAATTGAATCAAAAGTTCTTTAATATTTAAACAGAAGCATGATCATCAAAACACACAGTGCATAATATTTTTTCTTATATGCCATATCTAAATTACAGCGGTATTCATTCAATATTAAATACAAACGTAGTTTCATTGTAACAAAATGCAACCAAGAAATAAACAGGGTATACATTTATTATAAGACGTATATTTGTCTTGAATAGCCATCGAAGATACATGGATGAGCAGTTTTGAAATTCCCTGATAAACAAGCATTACATAAAAAAGATATAAATACATACCAGCAGTGCGTGTATCTGTCGTATAACGTATGAATTAATGATTTCAACTTTGAAGAATAAATGTGAAGTTGAAAATGTGATAATGTGCTTTATATGATTTTATTTAAATTCAACTTCAGGATATCAGATGATTGGCTGTGCTTATATCACGTGACGAAAACGAAAAATCCACTTTAACATGTTAAAACAATTCACAGTCTCTTTGTCACTTACAGTACGTGTTTCCCGTTCTGCCCAACGTAAATCAAATAACAAAGCATGCATGTGTGTCATTGTACTTGATGTTTGTCCAAAGCTGTGAATTGTCTATTACAATTTACCCAACAAACATTTGACACAAATAATGCTGATAAATGAAATCAATTAAATCGAATTCATGTCCTTTATCAAAAGAAAATAAATTGACGTCACAACAATCCCGAAGACTATTTTGCAATGTGGACCGAGTTCGGACAGTCACTTTAAACCAGAGGGAACTTCATCCAACACAATTAGAGGGAGGACCTCGCTAGGACAAGCTATGAACTAACCGCCATTAAAGGACTATAAGAATATGCAAGACATTAGTCGAAGCTAGGAAGGCAACAGGGAGAAGTTAGAAATCTCGATGTCAATTAGGGACAAAAAAACCCACTAACCAATAATTCTGTATATATGTCCCTGTCATATATCTTAACAGCTGTTTTAGGATAGCCGTATCCTTGTCGGCAGAAATGACGTTATGATTACATAATGATATAAACGATTTATAATCAAAGACATTTAGACGAACTGTTTGACCGATTGACTGACCTACTGACTGACCTAAAGAGTCGACATGTCATTCAGAGAAGCAAACAAATTATTTTTAGTTTACTACTACATTCTGGTGGTGACCTTTTCATGACGCTAATGTTTGGTTGTCAATAACATTTGTTCTGTTGATCCTATATTTTGAAATCTGGTAATATGTAACATAATTCGCAAATATTGTTCAACGTTTTTATAACTGCCTAAGCGTTGACAGTGTCAAATGTTAAAAGAAGTAACTATGCATTCTTTAAACCCTGACACGACAAAGGAAAAAGGCAGACACAATCCTAAAATTATGACCACACTATAGTCATACACCATAGAAAACCTAATGTGCGATAATTTGTTACATGTATGGAACAATTCATTTAAGATGGAAATTGAAATGTAGTATGGTCTGTTATGTAAAGTATAAAAGATGTAGATGGAAATATAAGGTGTTAAATATATTAACTAATCTTGTACGTAAAAGGCAACACATTTACCAAGTTCAACACACGGTTATTCTTAAATTTATAAAATGTCTCTAGGAAGAGAAGTAGTGCATCTTTAACATTTATGGGATAAAAGTGCAACACTTCGACAACAGGTTTATGGTTAATAGAACAATTACGTAAACTATGCCCTTTAAACGTACACGGGTGTAGGACCATACTCATTTATAGCTTCTGTTTACCACATTATATAATTTCAAGATTAATATATTGATTTCGAAAAAATAATGTGATGACCTATCAGTGGTTACTACGTAAGTAAAGCGAAAAACCAAGAGGATCTGTTTGGTCTTTGATGTCAAATAATTGAAAGGCGGAAAACATGTCTAGAGGAATTTGTAGAAAATTCCTATTTTGACTTGGGAAAGGGATTAGTGCGGTGGTAGCGTGTTCGCCTCGTGTCGGTACAGTCTTGGGCAGTCTTCTCGCTCCTTACTTATTTGTTTGTTTAATTAGGGCTTAACGTCATTTCCAGAATTTTTCACCGATATTGTGACTAACGACCAAAGGAAAAAAACAAAAGATAGGACAGGAAGATAAGCGGCGATGGGAACGGGAAACGTAAGTAATAGAGATAGTTCAGAAAGAAGGATTAGCCCATACAACGGCATTTCCGTCTACTCTTATATCGAACTTTACATAGGGATCTTTATCGTGCCAAGGGGTTACAAATCCCTGTACACGGGACCGCTATCTTAGCGTCCCCTCCGAAGGACGTGCAGACCTTTGTCTGGCCTTTACCCTTCAACCTGTCTGACTTGGATAACCCTACCAGAAACACAAGTTCCCGTCGGCATAGCTCTCCAGGTCATCGCAGCATTAATAGGTAGGAAAGGACTGGTTGGCTCGGTGTCAGTATAATGTGACCGAGCGAAGTATCATGTCAATGTGTCTGCATCGTGATATTTCAGGGAGACAGCTCTTTAAAGTCGCCATTAGTGCGCACTGTCGCAAGCAGACACCGTCTCGATGTGACAAATACGTATACATGAATGGGACGCTAAACCCCAAGAAATAAAACAAAGCAAAGTTGACTGGGAAAAACCTTTATGTTGGACAAGGCCGTTTTAAAGTTTAGTTAGCGTGCGTTTTTTATTGCTGATATCTGAATCTCTTCACTTATCCCTATGTTGGCTCCCAGGCCGTTATTTATTTGGATCTATCTGTTCTAGATTCATTTTTTCTTGAGGTTCCGTTGATGACGGTTTATTTTTAGCTCGACAAGAATCATGGACGAGGTCCTCACATACTGAAAATTGTGTTTTCCTTTTTGATGTTGTTGTAAATATAATTTCTATAAGCTAGTTTCAATTTCAAGTTTTATTTTCAGAAGCTATGTTATATACTCTCTCTTCCCCTCTGACACAGAACTGGGCGAGCGTTTTTGCTCTCCAACAGCCCCCTTTTTCACGAATATATGTCGGTTTAATTTGGCTTTGTTGTTACTGCTGTGCCTCTGCGAGAACACTAATTAATAACAAATTTCACTCTTTATACACTTAAACATGTGTGGAAAATATGAATAAACAACGTATTAGCACTGTTCTCACATATTAAAATCTGTTTTTATTCAAATGTATGTGGCTTGGCTACGCCCAATTCAACTTCGTTTTCGCAATTACCTTTTGTAAATATATAACTACGTTACACTCGTTAAGACGTTTATTGACAAGAGATGAGAGCGGTTGGTTTTTGAGATTATTGACAACATGATTAAGTATATTTATTGAACTTGTAAATACATGCCGGTACTTCAGACTTCTTGTTTCATGCCGAAGATTGAGGCCTCATTATTTGGTTTAACCATATCACTTAGTTTTGTACTAGGTAAGTCGGTCCGCAGCGATAACTTATACTGGGGATAGTTGTGACATCCATATAATTCTTCTTCATTCCGTTCCTCAATTGTTTACTGCAGCTTTGTGTGTTAGTCAGTGTCTTTCGTTCTACTGATTCCATGTATTTTGTTTTTATTTATGTATTTTTAAGGTTATATTTTGGTTTATTTGGTTTTTGTTCCGCTGAATGTTTGCCTTGTATCTCGTTTTCTTATCATTCCTGAATATAATAATCAGATTTCATTGTTAATCAGTATCATTTTTTTCAGTGTTAACTAGTAAAAACATATAGAACGGAGACGCTATCCCAAATACATACGACCATAGATATTGGCAAACCTGGGAAAAACAGAGAACACAAACAAACGAACTCATATATTAAAATAAAGACGCAAAGTAGAAACTCAACCAAGGGTCAACTAATATATATATATATATATATATATATATATAGAGAGAGAGAGAGAGAGAGAGAGAGAGAGAGCTACGTAGCGCTCCAGTCACAATAAATAAATTTTAATTTACCATGTATAACGATTCGATTTAGTTTCTCCAATTTAATTGTTTTTACATATATTTTGGAAAATTAAATAACAAGTATGATAGTTTCAGGCACCTCATGCTGTTTGGACAGACACCAAGGAACACACAGAAAACATAAATAAATAACAACGTTAAACAATTTTGTTTATCTAATATTAATATTTTAAGACATTGATCTCTGTGAATAACACAACTTAACGATGGCTAACTAATGTGTTTACCTGTTCATCTTTTGCTAACCCATAAGTTGTTGGCATGTACCTCACGCGGTCTAGACTGTCTAAGAGATAAATTTAACAAACAAACGGACACATCTTGAGTTGATATATTCAATTTTTATTTCCTCCAGCATGGAAAATATTAATAGAAATATTTACAACAAAACAAATGCATAAAAATAAAGAATACACAACTATTTCTAAAGAATATTTAAATAAGGTCTTCTAATAACTAAGGAGATGTTACGAGAAAATTATTGAACGCCAATTGCTATTGTTAGAACGAGATCGAACGTTAAGACCTTGCATCAATCATTCTATACATGTAGTTTATCTTTGGCACAACAGTGTCGCACAACAACACTCATACTACATATTTGATAAATATTTTTGCTTATAAATATTTCAAAGTTAAGTTGTTTTTTCGTCTAAATCGCCAATAAGCTTACTGAATGTTTAACTGTAGTTATGATGTATGCCGCCATCGTTTAATTTGTTTAATATTTTTTTTCTTCTGATAATTCAGTGTATTAACTATTATGATTGCTTAATTACGTACTTATAACTTTTCATAACCTCACGCAGTCTTGCCAATTATTGAGTTCAGTGCCATGAAGCATGCTGTTTACTTATAATGTCCCCCAGGTAGTGTCGAGTAGTTGCTTAACGCGAATTAACAACCAGTTTGTTTTACAATAAACAAACACTCCTATTTGAGCAGAACTATAAACATTATTAAATTAAACGGCCCTTCCAAACCAACAGCAGTTGCATCCAAATATTAAGCGACAGAAAAGAATCAAAAACAAAAACTTCCCAAACAACACAAATTATATCTGCAGACTTAATTGGTATGGACACTTTTTTGACAGCCAGGCGTAATAGTAAAACAGGTTAAGGAGGCATTAACCTTCCCTCTTCCCCCTTGAACCACCGGGCTCGATATAGACATACATTTAATATTATATAAATGTATGTCTATATTTAAGACGCCTTGTCTTATTTAGAAGTTGGAACAGTTGGACCTCATTAACCGGTTTAGCAACACCGTATGGCTTCGTTCTGGGTGACCCTTCTAAGTCGACACGCATTGAAAACTAGTCTTTATGATTGTTGTGAAGTCAATTTATATTGGAACAACTGAGATTGTTTCAGTCGTTCGTCGTGAGTCCGTAAACTTTTCACATTTGCGATTACTTCTCAAAAACTTTTCGCCAAATTGCAATTAAATTTGGTATGTAGCAATGAAAGCAAAAATACCCGTTTGACCCATTTAATATACCGTCTAAAACCCCTGTCACACCTAGCTGCAATTACACGGCGTTGTTAAATTTCCCAGAGCGCCGTAAGATCGCAGGAAAAATTGATATTTTTCATGAAGATGGCAATGTCACGGCGTTCTCACGGAGCTCCATGGCATTTTACCGCATTACGGAGGTCTAGTTGGCGATTCTCTGCGCTCTCATGGCGCTCTCACTGCGTGCATCGAGTTATCATGGCGCGCGCACTGCATGTGCACTGCGCTTTCAAGCGAGGTAGTGACGCAGTGTCATCTCAGAATACGCCGTACGATCGCCTTGCAATGCCACCGATAACAATTGCGTTCGCACTGCGACCACTGTGCGCGCCCGCGGCGATCCTGTACGTTGTATGAGACCTAACTGCGCTGCTACGGTGACCTCAAGGCGATCCCACTACGCTCTTATCAGAACGCCAAGCGACGGCGTTTGTTTTGGGTATGCTCAAAGTGCGCGACGTCGCTCGGCGTTCTATGCGATCCCACCGCGTTCACTAGCGATGCCACTGCGTTGCCGCGGCGATGCTTACGATTATACTGCGCGTAGATCGGCATTCTGGATTTTTCTTGAACGCCGTAGGAACGCGGCCCTAGTGCGACAGGGGTTTTAGGTTTTTCCTTTTTACTACTCTCTTAAACAAAATTGATCGAATTTAAAGTTTCCTTAAAATGAACTAAAATATGTATGCTTAAGCTCCAATTAAAATATCGTTGTGTAAAATCAAAAAAAGTCTCGGCATTCTGCATGCATGTTATTAGTTTTAGTACTTTAATCAATGCATTTGTGATTTGTTCGTGTAATGTATTAAAATGTTTCGTTTTTACATTTGTTAAATTTCACATATCTAATAAATTCAAAGATTATTTCTTAAATATTATTCTAAAAAATCAAGTTTTCTTTTTTTACCTTATTAGCAATCTGAATAAGCAGCTCTGGGTTTATATTTAAACTAACACAATAATTTACTTTTATACTTTTCTTCCTTTTTAACATGGATTTTCAGTATTGATTAAACATTGATCAATCACAACTTTAATAAGGGTACATTTCATCATTCTGCATACCTCCTTAACAATAATTCTGTACAATGTATTAATTATTAACTATAATTTTCTTACATACTTTTTTTCAGTTTCAAATGTGTCTTTTGATTAATAGGCTTTGTGCTGTGATCAAATACATGTATGTTTATTTGTTGGTGAACTTTTCTTTACTCTTCATGTATTCTATACTTGGAGACTTCACAAGTCAATCATATCTTAATACACTAAACTTATTACGTGTGTATCATGAAGTGTATTCTTATTGTTTCATCTTTATTTAGTCAATTTGCGAGTTTTACCAAGCCGTTTAGTGTTACTTGCAAGTCAAGTTTATAAGTCATAATAACAACATAGTAACGCGTGACACATGTGTAGCAGAAAACGCTTACAATAGCGAGAGCACCTGGTTTCGCTCCTAGTTTTTAAAAGATGTTCGTGATGTTATTATTTTTAGTTAATAAATGTATGTTTGGTTATTTTTTCTGTATACGTCCAACGTTTTCCTTTTGTTTGCCAATAACCATGGACTTACAGCTTTAGAGTATCGTATTGGTTTTTCGTATTTACTGCTTTTCTCGTAAAAACGACTACGCTGTTTTGGAACTCCAAAACTGAATTAACCACATCGCCTGGTTTCGTGCTGGGTAACCGTCCTAAGTCGGTCCGCATGTGTTACTAGTCTTGAATATTGTTGTGATGTCAATTTAATTCCTTACATTCTGATGGTTTATTGTTTGATGCAGTTAACATTATTGTTTCTTTGTCAATGTCTCTGGTTCTGTTAAATCCGCTCATACTGTTTTTTAAAGTCATAACAACGACTTAGTTTTCTCGTAAAAACGACTAAGCTATTTCAAAATTCTGAAAGGTATCTCGTTATTACGGCTTATCATTTTCGTAATTTTGACATATATTGTTATGTCTGAATTACGAAATAGCTTATAAGTCGTATTAAAGAGATCCACAAGTCTAAATACCGAAATGTATAAAATTTGATGTTTGATTCAGACAATTACTACATATGTGTAGACACGAAGCCCGCAAGATAAGCTGTAAAAGCAGGACACCCTAGTAGTTATTGTAAGAGAGCTGGTATTCATAAAATATAAATGTGATGTTTGATCCACAAATGTATAATTGTTTTTTAATTGTTGATAATAATTTCTATCTTAAAGTGTTCATTCCAAATAATTTATACATTTCTAGATATCTCAAAATATTTGAAATTCCTTGGCAAATATCAACATATACATGCTCATCAAGTACAAAAGTATCATGTACGTTTCAACTATTTCTAAAACAATGTTCATCAAATAAATAGTTTTCAAAACTAGAAAAGTATACATGAAGCAGAAAAACACCATTTAAGGAGGCCGAATAAAATTATAAATTCTCTACTAGAAAATGTAAACGTTGAATCAAAGATCAATCATAATGCATTTTGTGTAAAAAAAACGTTGTTAGTCTTGATTCGATCCCTCGTCAACATTTATCGGATAACCCTACTCTTTTTGTGCTTAGAAGAATGAAAATTCAATGGAGTATACAAAAATGGTAAACAATTCTATTGCAGAATATCCTATTTATTGGTTTAAGTATTAAAAAATTGCCATTTTGGTTTTATTTCCCATTGAACTCCATGTAAAATGACATTTTATTTTGAAACAGTCCCCATGTTCCATTTCACATATCATATCAGCCTCCGAACAGAATATGAAAATTTATTGTATCACCTTTATTGTATACCATAAGGTAACCATACACCGGAATGACACGGAGGCATCGCGGCGGGTGGCACATGTGTAGCAGGAAACGCTTACCATATCGCGAGC
>JAUMGZ010242658.1:0-10577 GCA_032359645.1 Pododesmus macrochisma | reverse complement strand
ATTACATTGCATTACATTGAAAAAATGTAATATTACAGCTCATTACAATTACAAATTTCCATTACCCCAGGTCTGCTAGACAAATATGCTATAATTTAGTCAGATAAAAAAACAGTATGAATAGAATCCACAGAACGAGAGACATTGACAAACAAACAATAACTGTGTTAAAAAATGTAAGAATGTTATATTGACATCACTGCTAACGTGGACTGGGTTGCCCGTAACAGCCTTCCATGGGAATTGACCCCATCATGCATTTGTTCTATTCTAAATATATTTTCTCGTGACTGTCATCCATTGATGGTGGTTGGTTAGTAGCTACGCGTCAAATCTTGGACGAGGTCCTCTCGTATAGAAAATCGGGATTTACCCTTGTCTCTTTTAAGAAATATATTTATTGGTGCTCGTTTGAGTTTGCAAAATAAATTTATAATCCTCTGTTACATGTGATATCTTAATGACGAAGTTTATAACGAGTAGGTGAAAAGACAATATTGCATTTACTCTTTCTTGTAACTGTCCCATCCCTGTTGATACTTCAGTGCTATACGTTTGTATCCATACTTATTTATTCAATCCTTTTCTTTGACATGCTTTATCCATAAAACTTTCTCTTTTAATCTTATTAAAATGTTACGTTTTAGTTTGCTTTGGGGTACATGGTGGATAATTCGGAAACTGACGATTACGTATACTTGGTGACAGTTTTTACTGGCCTCGGTACAAACGCAGCTACCACTTCTAAAGTCAGTATATCTTTAGCCACAGAAAAAAAGACATCAGAAGTAAGGACACTAGACGACGGCTCCACTCAAGTAAGTATTTAGATAGATGACCTTAACAATTTGTTGAATCGTGCAACAAAGATAAATAGTGGACCTGTTTATTTTTGATTCATAGAAGAAAAAAGATATCCGTAAGCATTTTAGCAAAACAAAGACTACATCAAAAGAGCAAAACAAGGTTGTATTTGCAGAATGAAGTTTAACAAGAGGCCCATTTGGCCTTAACGTCCATCTAGATTAAATGGGTCTATATGTAAATTGTTAACACTTGAAAACTGTTTACCCTATGGTCATGCATTGAACAAAGTTGGTCCTCCATGCCCTTAGGTTACTTCAAACCAAAGCATTATGCACTAGGCCTTCTATTTAATATATTTGCTATAAATATATAGAGTGTTGAACTTTGACCTCAAAATATGTTACCTTTTTTACCCCAGGGTCACGCCTTGAAGAAACGTGATACTCCATTCCCTAATATTATTACAAACCAAAGCATTAGGCTCTAGACCATCCAGTTTATTAGAAGATTTTTATAATTTTGCCCCTAGTGGCCTAGCCCCTTCATGTGAACAAATCTGAATCCCCTTCCCCTAAGGATATTTTCTACCAGTTTGGATACAAATGTTCCAGAGGTTTAGGTGAAGAAGTCGAAAATGTTAAAAGTTAACGACGACGGACGAACGACGGACGGGATTTGGATAAGAAAAGTCCACCTTGGACCTTCGGTCGAGATGGACTTAAAAAGGTAAATTAAATAATCACTGATTCCTCGTCTCACTTTTCCTTTTGATATTTGCGTTTTCTCTGTGTGAAACTAATTTTTGGAGCTTACTTTTTTACCCTTTTTGTGCATTTCTGTTTTCAAAAGGGTTTTGGTGCAGGAAGTGTAAGAAAGTTTGTTATGAGCGTTCCTCGGCGATTGGGAGATTTGCTTTACGTCCATGTTTGGCACGATAACACTGGAAACGGTAACAGTGCATCTTGGTATCTGAGTAAAATTCTTATTGAAGATTTGCATACACTTGAAAGGTAAAATAACATCACACTTTTGTTATTGACAATTCAGTAAGTTTTAAATTTTCCACTATTAACGTCATTGAACAAATGATGGTTTTTATCAGTTTTAGTCAATGAAGATTAAATGTGAAGATGGACATTTCACATACAAAATAGTATGAATAGGATCAACAGAACGAGAGACATTGACAAACACAATAAATGCATCAAACAATGAAGCACCGGAATGTAGTTTATTAAATCGACATCACAACAATCATCAAGACTAGTAATCAATGCGGACCGACTTAGGACGGTCACCCAGCACGAAATCAGGCGGTGTGGTTAAACCTGTTAATGAGGCCTCAACATGCCCTCTTCTCGCATGAGAATAGAAGTCTTCAGTACAGACATACATTTAAAAATTTAATAAATATACTTCATGGCGCTGTAAATCATGTCAACAACTCACCGCCCACATCAATTGTCAATAAAAATCTAAACAAATTCCATTCGTCGTCTTTTTCCACCATTTACATTTTTGACTTCTCTTTCAAAACCACTATTAGATCAATTCAACCAAATTGTAAAGGATACACTATGACTTGAGGAAAGTTGGCAAAAATATCAAAACCTCAAGTAATGCTTACGTTTATAGTAACATTCGACTTGGAGAACAAAGTTTGTTAAAGGCGTTACCAGGGACAAAGTCAGGATGAAGAGTCAAAACTGTTCACTCAATTGAAAATACTTGACTGATAAGCTTAATAAGTGTATGCCGAATCAAGGGTTACCCTGGGTTCAAGGGTACTTTTGTTTTAAGGAGGATTGATTAACAAATGCAATTGTAGTGTTGTTGCCAACAGATGGATGTCAAAGCCCCAATATATATGCATATGTGTATTGGGTAATTTTCAATATATATAAACAAGCTAAATTCATGCTTCATGTATTTTGATTAAATGAAATACTGTGCGTTATATCTATTTCCTTGTTTGCAGATTTACCTTCATCTGTAATAATTGGTTGTCTTTGGATAATGAGGATGGTCAGATACAGAGAGTCCTTACTGTCTCCGAGAAAACGTATTTGCAATCCTTTAGTTTTCTTTTCCATGATAATGCCAGAAGCACCGTTATGGATCGACATATATGGTTATCTGTGTTACTGCGACCAGAAGACAACAATTTCAGTAGAGTCCAACGGTTGTCTGTTTGTTTAGGCCTTCTATTTCTTACAATGATAACAAATGCCATGTTCTTTCGCACGGATGCTGCAGGCAATCAAGTGACATTAGGCCCAATAAAATTTTCACTCAGAACACTTTACGTATCTGTAGTCAGCGTTCTTATTAGTGCACCTCCGCTAATATTAATAACGTTTCTATTTCAAAACTCACGGAAAAGATCTAATTCTAAATCTATTAATGAGTTCGCTAATTTACCTGACATAGCTCAAGTGGATCCAACTTTGTACCACGCCCAGAAAAGGAACAACAACAAAAAACGCCTTCCGTTCTGGTGTAGATATATTGCATGGGCACTCGTTGTAGTGACCGTAGCATTATCTGGGTTTTTCGTCATACTATACAGCATGGAATGGGGAAAGGAAAAATCCGAGCAATGGCTGATTTCTTTCTTCTTGTCATTTTTTGAGTCAATGTGCATTGCAGATCCTATAAAAGTAAGATTATTGGTTTATCTCATAAAATATTCACATTCTTTTAAAATTGCTATGAAGGTACAACATACCATAAATTATCTATCATTCAAGTTTTCTTTCTGTTTTGTTATTTATAAAACAGTGTGAGGGGAATAAACAGAACGAGAGACATTGACAAACAAACAATAACTGCTTCAAACAATTAAGCACCATAATGTAAGTAGTTAAATTAACATCACAACGATCCTCAATTTTAGTAATCCATGCGGACCGACTTAGGATGGTCACCCAGCACAAAACCAGGTCGTGTGGTTAAACCAGTTAATGAGGCATCAACCTTCGCCCTTCCCATGAGACTAGAAGTCTTAAGTATAGACAAACATTTAACAAATACACTTCATGGCGCTGTAAATTATCTCAATAACTAACCGCCCTCATCAATAATCCATAAAAATCTAAACGAGTAAAACGTATATTCTACAAATGGCAAAGGGAAACCCGAAAATTGGACATAGCCAAGTAGCATAAAGCTGAAAACAGTGGATAATAAGTGGTAGATTCATAAATTCCACATATAGAAAGGTATATGAAAAGTGACATTGATGAGCAATCAGTGACCTCGCAGAGTAACAACAGCAACACCTAAGCCAACTTATAAAGCAAATTCCAAAACAAATTTAGTCACGTATTCAATAAAACAAAATATGTATGTAATTTAAAAAAAAAATCCGCAATATCTCATCTAAATTCTCTTGTTCACTTTTCATGAAATCATTTAGCCATTTATTATTTAGTTTTCATTTTTGTTTCTTTTAGATAGTTTTTATAACATTGGTTATTTCATACTTTGTTCGTTCTAAATCTGATGAACGTAATGAAGAATTCGACGCTTACAAGATTCTTGAAGAGGCAAAAACGAAAGCATGTCATACAAGACCTGAATACGGTACGTAAGAATCAATGTAGACTCACCTGACTTTTTATTAACTTTCAAACAGTGTATCCTTGTTTTGGTAAGATAGTGTTCTCTAAAATGTAGGTTATATTCTCCGCCATTTAAGTATGATTACTGTAACCCCTCCTTCCTCTTTTCTCCTCCGAAGGCGCGTGGGTTTTGAACAATGGATCTTGTCGTTTTATGATATAGGCTACAAGTATGGTGAACTGGTGATGACTGTTGTTACGTATTATAGCATCAGTTCTTGTAAGTTACACTTAATATGTCACTATATACATTTCGTTACATATTCAAACAATTAAAATAAACAATGAGATGTTAACAACCAAAAGTAACACCCTGAATATAATACAAATATTCAATGCGAACAAACCAAGACTCCACATCTCTCTCTACTTTAGGTTTCGGCGTGTCTGTCCATCGAGAACTAAAAGATTTTATCACCCCTGCTTGTATGAATACAAAAACCCAAGACGATATTTAAAAAAAAAATAAGTCCATGGGCATGAGCAAACAAAAGGAAAACGTGGAACGCACACTGCCATGTGAACAAATATACAATTATTTACTAAAACAGGACCATCACGTACTTTTGTAAAAACAAGAAGAAATAGGATCAACAGAACAAATGTTATTGACAAACAAACAATAGCTTTATCAAAAGTCACCACAAGAAATGAACCAGTAAACTGAGTAAAGTGGGACAGTTTCATGGAGGGAGACTTTTGTAATCACTCATTACCTTACATGTCATTATTATTACCCAAAATATACAGCTTCAAGTCTATCTATAGTTTTACCGATTGAAATATTTAAGGAATACGTACTATTTCATTGATTTTAGATGAGGGCGATGATTCATTAGATGGGCCACCAAGACCATTACCGCACGAACTAGTAGAGGAACTTAAGCAGAAGCGTAAACGTGAACTGAATGCAAAGCGGGTATTTGTGGAGCTGGTTTACTATATGTTCTTGATTTCTGTGCTGTATCTCATCAGCTATAGTAACCGCGACTTCCGGTCACACATACTACGTCAGCACATAGACTATCATCTCATGTATAAACCCAACACGAACATGATGTCTCAAGACACAATCAGATTTGATGGTGTAAGTATATTTCTCCTACGATCTGTATAGGTTACATCACTCGTTAGAGATCGGTTTTGTGAATTTATTCCACATGTTAGATAACACCTAGCGCCATTCTTATTGGCTGAAACGTAAATAGAAATGACGTCACAATGCCGTGACCACTCACACGAACGATTTACGCCGTACAGAGCTACGCACGCACCTGGTATCGTTCATGCTTTAAACGGGTATATATACCTATTGTCTAAAGAGTTTTAATTCTTGAGTTTATAATTTCAAACACAGCGATCAAAACGACTATTTCTTATTTCTAGTTTGTACCTGGATCGACTTACCTAAGTGTCTCGTATTCATACGCAGACGTAGTTGGCCACGGGTGATTCCAAATATGAACAAACGAGTAGTAAATTCGAAATTCTAAAGCTGTAAGTCCATGGACATTGGCAAACAAAAGGAACACTTGGACGCACACAGAAAAAGAAACAAATGTACATTTATTTGCAATACAAGCAACATTTATACTGACAAAAACTCGTAGGAGAAAACGGTACCGCAACTTGTTACGATTGGATATCAGGTTTTATCTAACTCAGTTAAATAAAACCCGATAGCCAATCATATCTCGTTGAGTAACCTATATATATGACATCAAAATATATATGATAACTGTAATATATTGCCGAGATCTTTATCAGATTCAGGAAATTAGTCAATAGAACATTACATATGTCAACTAAAGTATTTTGTTAGAAGGATATAGTAATATGACAATTACAATATTATAATATTGATGATTATTAATACAATATGAAAATATGCATTACAATGACAAAATACAATCTTAAAGAATTTCTTGTCTTCAAAATACAAAATGTATTAGTTGTGATTTGTTTAACAAAAAAAGAAGAAGAAAGAGAATCATCAGAATAAAGGATATTAACAAACAAACAATAGCCACCTCGAAAAGTCAGCACCAAAGAGAGCTTGCAAACTAACACCGACATCTAAAAATAACGTCAAACCAACCAAATCCCTTTAATTTATCATATTCTTGCCGTAAAGGGTTTCCTCTCAAATGTGTTTCAGTTAATAGTTACACGTTTGACTATGGAATACAAAGAAATGTGAAACAGCGTTTTAAATATAGATGTATCAGGACAACTTTTGAAGTATTAGTTCTCAGTAGTGCTGTTGTACAAGCTTTTTTGCTTGCATTTTAACTCAATCTATAGCTTTTATAACTTTCCACATATTCGACTTCTTTAAAACCATCGTATCAAACTTGGTAGGAAGCATCTTTGGGCGAGGTAGATACAGATTTGCTGAAATATGTGGATCGGCTTCTATGTGTGCCATCGTGGTGACAAAAATAGGAAAATTTGACAAAATTTCAAAAACTCTTTGATTATGATGGCGACTTGAAGATATTTTGAATTAGCTATATGTGTTAATCGTGAAAGTTGTAAAAACATTCAGTTGCATACAGAAACTTTTATTATTCGATGTGGTTATGATAATTCATTGCAGATTAAATCTACAAACGACTTCTTCACATGGACACAGGACACATTGCTACCATTTCTATTTCCAGTATATACATACACAGGCGATAGATTGACAGCGTCAGAACGAACGTACATGCACGACCAGGTTAATTATCGTGTAGGACCATTGAGACTCCGCCAACTCAGAGTTAAGAAAGGTAAAAAAAGAATCTGGCTTACGCTACAATCGCCACATTTCCGCCACTTCCGGTGAACTCAGAATCATATTTCGCTGAACTTGCCTATGATATGATTACATACATCAGCGTTCTATAAAAAGGGTTATATTCTCTATTTGAGTATCCATGACTGTTTCTTAAAACGTTTTTTTTTATCGAAATAAAGAATATTATTATATTATGATAAAATGATACACTATGACGTAACTACAGTAATAGGCAAAAATATGGGTTTTTATTTTAGCTGTTTAACTAGATAAAAAGATAAAAATCCCAACATGAAAACTTATAGCAATATTATTCCATATATCATTTGATCAATGATGGCATTACAACGTTTAACGTTAAACATTGTAGCCTGATCTTTGCGTGTAAAATATACAGAATAGAACCGATAAAAACACTTTTTGGATAGTTTGATTAACGGTTACTGGGTTAAGAGAGTACCAAACAGTTTCATAACCATTTCGTTCTAATTAATATACATAACTACTTAAAAATAAATTACCCGTTATATTAATTAATGTAGGGGTGTTTTGGATCAAAGTTCAATACTTTTTCAAATATGTTAATTTTTTACATTTCCTTCTTTTCCAAAAAGCACCTTGTATTTTTTTACCAGTCTTGGTAGGAGACATCTTTGAGGAATTCAGATTTTTTTGTTTCGTCGGTTTTGACTGTCATCCTCTGGGGTACAACTTGAGTCTCAAAAAGTAGAAAGTTTGACAATATTTTTTAAGGTTTGTAAAATGAGGTTCATTCAACGCCAAAATAGTTCATCCTGAATTGTTGATATACCAAATGAAATAATAGTTATGCTCTAATCTGATAGACGTTAAGACCCAATGATCCTCTTGTTTGGTAATCTGACATTAACAACACCTTGTCAGTTATCCCTATATAGACAAAATATTGGCCATGGATTCAAATCTGAAGCAATTACATGTTTGTGCATGTAGTTTTTATGTTTCGTTGATCTTCGATATATGTTTACTATTGTTCTTGCAGAGCGATGCATTGTACCAATGATGAGCTACCAGGATTGTTATGATGAGTACTCCATATCGCAGGAGGAAACAGGTTCCTTCTGTAAAGGTTGGGGTAAAGGCCAGTGTACATGGAGTCTCACGGATCTCACGGAGTCAGCTTGGAAGTTCACATCCTCACTAGATGTATGGGGTACTCCACTGTGGGGGACACATTCGGTGTACAATGGAGGTGGATACATGGCAGATTTGGGCGTGAATTATGATTTTTCCAATATCACTATCTATGATTTATTTCAGAACTCCTGGATTGACAGGAAGACTAGGGCAGTGTTCGTTGAATTCACATTATACAATAGTAACATCAATTTATTTTGTTTCACATCGCTTCTCCTAGAGTTTCCCGATACAGGGGGTATATCAACTACTTCGTTCATTCAGATATTCAGAACCTACCAGCATCATGGTAGTACAGGCGCGGTTGTGTTCCTCTGTGAAATCATATTCATAATATGCATGCTTATATTTGCTGTTAAGCTTTTTGTTTCCTTTCGTAAACTGAAATGGGATTTTTTCAAGGATCCATGGAAAGTGTTTGATTTAATCATAACTATACTGACACTGTGTGGTACAGTTATGTACGTAAGTCGGATGATCTTCAACGCTTGGACAATCGACGCTTACACTCGAAACAAATACAAGTTCGTCAACTTCAGTCATATCGCAATATGGGATGAAACTCTGAATGTTTTCATTGCAGCCATTGTTTTCTTGAGTACCATTAGATTGTTGCGAGTCCTCAACTACAATAAAAGAATCACTCAATTGGCGTCTGTTCTGCGACACTGCTATGCTGATTTGGTAGGGTGCTTGGTACTCTTTGGAATTGTTTATTTTGCATATATAAGCCTAGGTTACCTTCTGTTTGGTAGGAACTTATACATTTACAAAGATTTATTCACAACCTCAACAACCATGACCAATGCGCTAATTGGGAAAAACGTTTTGGACTCGTTGATTGAAACCGTGCCGGGACTTGGAGAATTCTACTATGTTACGTTCGTGTTCTTTGTTATGTGGGTTCTGATGACGATGTTGAATGCAACACTAAATAAAGGCATACAGGAAATACGGCAACAAGAGGACGAATTACATGTCCCTTATGGACTTCATGATATGGCTGTACAAACTTTCAAAGATTTCTTGTTAATTTTGCATGCAAAGGGACAGAAACCATCTACAGAAATCAAGGAGAAGTTACAATCGGGCAATGAAGCTGGCGTGTTAGAGGTAACAGAATTCTGACAGTTTTCATACATGAATAAATATTTTGGAACACCAGATGTTACATAGTATAGTAGTATAGTGTAGTATCCGATATCACTTGAAAGCTGTTTCAGCTTATTAGATGTTTCTTAGATACTTGATATTTCCAGTTGCGCGCTATAGTACAATATATACATGTACGTCTACGTACAAAGTTAATGTTCAATAAAATGAGGCATTAAATTTGTTTGGACGATCAATAAAATTGACTATTCAATCTGCTCTTGAAGCTAGTGAGTGATCCTGCTGAGACTACATCCTCCGAAAGCTTATTCCACACATTTACTTCACGGACTACAATTTTACTGGTGTTGAGTCTGAAGGTTTTTTTCTGTAACTTTTTTGAATGTCCCCTTGTAGAGTGTCCTTCAGCGACAGTTAATAAGTTGTAGTGATTGACAGTATCTATACCGTTTAAGATCTTATATAGTTCAACCATATCACCCCGTTCTCTCCTTTATTCTAAGGTTGGCAATCCTAGATGTTTTAGTCTGTCCGGACATGAAAGTTCTTTAAGTTGTGGGATACGTTTCATGGCCGTAACTAGGGTATTTTTTCTATGAGGCAAGAAGTGTAATCGCCAATTTTGGGCGAGGGGTCTGGCCTAAATTATGCTTAATCTTCGATTCTAGCCATTTCCTGGCATCTTTTTCCTCGTTTATAGCAATGTTTTTTATGACTTAATTTTCCCTTTTTCTACTGAATCGGGCAATAGGATGTATATCGGAATCCATATTAACTATAACTACATAAAACTGATTCACAATAAGTCTTATTTGTATCTGTTATGTAAAAGAAAGGATACGGAGTATGCGTTAATGAGACAACATCATAATAAAATACAACACGGGAAAATGTGGTTATATATCTAGGAGTCACCGCCGTATGGCCTTCAATCATCAGACTTCGGTACACTTCAAACGAAGTACCTTAACCGTGAAATCAAATAAGCGATATATGTTTAGTAAGTAAAGCGAAAAAACCAAGACGATATTCTAGGCCGTAAGTCCATGGACATTGGCAAACAATAAGAAAACGTT
>JAUMGZ010242647.1:0-10577 GCA_032359645.1 Pododesmus macrochisma | reverse complement strand
TTATGTTTACTAAATAATAGTGAACTAATGTTAAAATAGTGTTTCAGTTAAGTTTATGTCCAAAACCTTTTTATGGGTAAAGTAACATTACGACAAAATAAACCACAGTGACGTGTCACAAACTCGAACTGTCTGTGTATTATTAACCAATATGCAACCAACTAAAGGAAATGGGCAAGAAAAATTAAAATGGCGCAAAATGCGTACGCGCCAATACAAATAAGGTGCTTTTAATTTGTATAAAGAAAATAAACCATGTGTGTGTTAGTCTCGACAGAAACAACATTTGAAAAGTTAACATACCATAAGTTCCTTTACTTTACATGTTGTGATTCCATAGATAAAATTGTATCCAGAAACAACAATCTTTTTGCACGGTGATACCTCCGATCTGCAGATTCCAGAATTTTTACTGTTGTAAATTGATGGTGCTTTACTTATTTCCTTTGAACAATCTTCTCCAGTGAATTCAACTGGACATTGACATACACCTGCAATCAAAGAGTATGTCGACATCATACTAGTAATTAATCTGTAATTATCAGTTCTGTGTTATAATTGTGATGTGTTTTAACGTCTTTATTTCAATAGATATGTTTTTAAAAGAAAGAAAAACAAGATGAGTGGTATCAAGTGCTATGTTCAGGTTTTGCTTTGTTTGCATATTCCGTTTTTCCTTATCACATTATTTATACGATTATGACAAACAAAACAATGTAAGAATATAGAGGAACATACCTTCCTTGCAATTTCCCAAATCTGAACAGTTGTTAATGCAATCAAGATCTTTCAATTCTTCAAAAATGGTTTTGAAATCTGACGAGTTTTTGTGTGTTGAATTTGAATTTTCGGTGAGATTAGCGTCCCGAATAACTTCCATCATGCAGATAGTCTGAAGTGTTTCTTTAGCTGCTTTCATAAAGTGCGTCGTTGCTGTAAGCTTGATAAAAATGCAATGTTTTAAAAAAATAACTAACATATGGTTTATTACATTTTTCAAGTTTTTTTTTGTTTTATCACATATTTCCGTACCTAAAGGTTAATACATACCACACGATAAACACTAGGCCATTTATTTTATAAGAATGTGTTGAGATTTTGTCAGATGCTCCACATTTGGACTACTAAGAGGCACCTCCAAGGGACTACGATCCTCACTAAAAAATATGCATCTCTTTTCCCTAAGGATTCATTCTAACAATTGTGGATGAAATTGATCTTGTGGTTTTCGACCTGAAGTCTAACATGTGATACTTGTACTTATGTATTATATATATTGTGTTGAAATTTGACCCCATAGCGTGTTGGTAATTCTGACTTCAAAACTGGCAACCTATGTTGGGACCCAGAGCCACGCATGGACAAAAGCGGTTATCCATGTCCTATATTACTACATAGTATTCAGCTCTAGGTTTTCTAGTTTATATGTACCAAGTATGAATGAAATTGGTCTAGTGGTAAGGTTTCATTTGAATTATTGACATCACGAACATCCTTTGCAATAAACTAAATATATAGTTTATAAATCATTGTGGTAATGCATGATTTAAATACAATATAAATAGTAAACATACATGAATATCATCCACACAATTCTGTATTGAAGCATCTTTACGAAAATTGTGAACGTATTCCTCACACTTTGATAGTATTTCAAACTTGTCAAAGAATTGGGTACATGTCAATCTGGCTGTTTCTTCCGTCCATCCATCTCTCCATTGTACGCTTGACTACAAATAACAAAATCATATGTCCTACCAATTAAATAAAGATTTCTAAGTAGCTTTAATTAATTGCTCGTAACTACACTTATACATAATGAAGATAAACTCACCACATAATCAATACAATTTACATGTTATTAAGATAAATTATTCTCACCCCTGTGATAGAGTTTCCCGTGTTTTACCAGTGTGAAATTTCACTATCCCACGGTATGGTGAGATAAGCGAGCGCTGTTATTATTGAAACTTATATGACGTCGTGAACACGAATCAACATGACGTTTTAACAGTAGATTAAAGAGGGAAATTCGTTTGATTGTTTGCAAAAATTATACACGCTTATTAACGCTTTGTTTTTGCCTTGATAACAACGTTGAAGGTGTGAGGCAAAATCAATCACTCCTTTAAGTTTAAGGTTTAGATATATCACACAACAAGCCTTTTTTAGGGTTGATAGATTCTATTTATATCACATAACGTCATCATTGTAAAGGACCTTGCACATTTTCACAATTATTATAGTCCAAAAACAAACATGAACAAAATTAAGTCAACATACGGGTGGTTCCTGTAAAAAATCTGTACCAAACTCAATAGGATCTCTTTGAAATAGTTCTGTCTCGTCTTCGTCTTCTGAAATATTCCGTTTTTGCCAATCTGGTGGATTAAGTAACTTGCATTCTGTGGTAAATCCTGGTATTTCAGTGTGAGTCACTGGACATACTGTTGAAGGCGAAACCATTCCACATTCCGTATACTGTTTGTTGTTCTTATCGATTTGACACTTGCAGAATCGTTTAGGTTCAGTAGCTGCAGGAACATAGCTGTCTTCAAATTTTACGTTTGGATCAAAGTAACTTGGGTCTTCGGGTGTATTGGTCACTCTTTAAAATAGACCAAAATAAGTGTAATAAAAACAAACAAGAAAAAGAAAGCATAACACGAGGTTCTGTGTCACAGCCCATATTTGTACTGGTAAGATTATTGTATATATTTACATGTAAATAGCGTATTCAATGTTCGCGCTTAAATGCAAGGAAGTGCGTGTACCACACCTACCTGACAGGTGAGTGACCTGACACAGGTAAAATGGCGACAGCGATTAGTAGGACACCCATTGTTGTTATCAAGTGTTCAATGAGTTGGAGAAAACGCTGTGTGAACAATATTCACATAGTTTTAGTTGTTTGTTTGTAAATAATGAAGTGTCGGATTGTTTTATCTCAATTTCAAGGTTAAGTCATACATGTCAGTAAAATACTGTATAATATGCGTATGTGTCTTATCGTATTAAAGCTGACATAATGTCATAAAAGTAAATAGTTCATGTGTATAACATGTAAAGCTGCTTTTATCTTATAAAAAAACAAATAAAAAGTAATACAATTGTAAAGTTAATCTATGTATGATTGCAAATGTGTGAATGTAAGTGCGACCAAACGATTAGTGTGACATATTATATTGTAGTTCTACTGGTGACTGGACTGGTTCGGTAAAGCATCGTATTAACCATGATAGTGATCCGTTATAGAGGCGAAGTTTCATATCAAAGAGACATTAACTCCTATATAGTTCAATAACGGATTCATAAGTGAAAGTGTTTCCTATGTAAGGAAGTTATATATATATTATGCTTTAAGTATGCGCGGTTGGAACAATCATATGTCATGTAGATTAACGTTGTATACTAATCGTATACACGCCTAGTCAGATATAAGTAGTGGAGACGGTATTCCATTATACAATTAGTCAGTGGGTGAAGCTTCAGTCACCGTAATATGAGGTATCTTTGATGCCACGTGATTCAAGGCGAATGTAATATTGTGATATACAGTGAATACTGTGAAGAGGAGGACATCAGTGTCAACAAACTTTAGTGTCTTTAGGAACATTACTTTTAGCGTAAAAGATGGTGTGTCTGTGATTTATTAATATATTGTTATTATGTATAATGATATGTTGTAGATGATGTAAATTAAATTGTAAATGCGTATTCAAGCTGTTGATTGTTCTTCCTCTCAAACATGATTCTGTGAACTTCAGGTCGTCTCATTACAGTTCATGTTTGCACATTTTACCATTTACCGTTCGTTCCATTTGCGTTCGTTTTCGTTTCTTCAACGTTTATTAATCGTGTATTGTTCATAACGTTTGTGTTCGTTGTCCTTTCGTTTATATAGTCTTTTCCCTAAGTATCATGTTGTTTCATATGTTTATTTCGTTTGCTTCGCTAAATCCGTTCGTTTCGTTCATTCCTTCCATACATGTATCATTGTTTCTCTTGCATTCGCTACGTTCAATCCATTAATTCCACTAATTTGTATAATATGTATTGCTTTTGAAGAATACCTTTGGGTTTCTTATAGTTTATTCAATTTGTTTACCTAGTTTATAAAACATGCGCGATAATTAAAATACAATGTGATTAGTTTTGAGCCAATCGTTTCAGGCACCAACTGAATGTTCTAAACTGGAACAATTCAGTGCTAATGAGCGGCATGTGGATAATATTTGTCATTGAACAAAAAAAATATGTGGTAAATATAAAAAAAGACTAACGAAACATTACAACATAAAGGCACCAATCAGGGATTCTCCTATGTATGACTCTACTCCACACGATACATCATACGCTAGTTGAACGTAATGTATTAAACTGTTATTGACAAAAAATCAAACTAAAAGCAAGCAAAATAATACAGAAAACATGAGCATATCAGTGTCAAAACAACAGTTTGTAACACCTCTACCATACCCTAGACAAAGACACTCTTATACAGTACAAATAAGATTTGAAGTTGTATGAATAATTTAGACTTTGATTTATTGAGGCTGAATACAATTTTTGTTTTTATTCTTAAATTTCTGAAAAGTTTAAAAAAAAAAAAAAAAAAACGTTACAAGCACGTTAGTGACTGTAAGTGATCATGGATCGCCAACATTATCTTAATAACATTATACACATAGTTGAGCAATCATGTTTATATTAAACCAATTAAATGAAATAAACAATTCAAATATACTGTTTGAAACAATTAAATGTTGACATGTCAAGCGATATACACATTCACCTCTTGTATTTATATCTGTCAACATTGAAAACCTCAAACGTGGCAAGTTTATTGGGTTTTTTTTAGTGTGAAAGATTATTCTTAAGTGAGAAATAAAAATTGTAAACATGTTGTTCATAGAGGAGATGATGCGTAAATGGTCAAAAGATTAGTTATGAATTATGCAGTTTAACTATATGTAATTTTAAAATGAAAGTAACAATACAATATAAAGATAAACAGATAGATCTAGATACACATAATAAGAATTCATTCTAACATATGAATGATTCAATTATATCAGACTCCTGGTGGTATGTATACGTATGCTGCCTCATAAGTCGGCTATCGTCGTGTCTATAATATTGTTATACGTATAGAACAAAGTGTAAGAGCATGACGGAAAATGAAATCGAGTTATTCGTTGTAGGAATCGATTCGTTTTTGCTAGGTATCATATATATGATTTTAGATAACATCAAGACACGTATATTTCATAAAGGGAAACATGTATAAATACAAATGAACGTATAATGGATAGAACAGTATTACAATTCCAGTAGTAAGCATACCGGATCATCAGTTCATATTAAACAACATTTTTTTTTACCAGATTGCTTTCATGCAAATTTGTTCCTTCGTTTCCTATCCTTCTGTGTTTTATTCGTTAATCGGTGGCTTACTTAATCGCAAGCACCTGGTTTCGATTCTAGTATTTTAATAAAAGTTTGCGATATTTCTTTTTCAATTAATAAATGTAAATTTCAAATCTTATTTCTTTCTGCATCCAACGTTTCCCTTTTGTTTGCACATGTTTGTGGACTTACATGTTTTGAATATCGTCTTGGTTTTTCGTATTACTAAATTATATAACGTTGAACTCAATATTAACTTATTATAATGTATTCGTGAGATGATGTTTCCTAATTTATATTGTATTGATTGCATGTATTAGCTCAGTATTGCGAAAAGAATACCAATATTGGACAATATTTAAACATCGAGCGGTTCGCTATATGTATCTGTGCATGTATTGTATTTGACACTGACAAAATAAGTGGTTCGGGAAATCCCATCAACATGTAATCATTCGTGACTTGCCTGCAGTTATTTTTTAGAAAGAACGATCATTGTTTGTGTTATTTAACTAAGGAGTGTTATTGATCATAAATCCATGGTTAATCGTACAATGTAAGCCCTGTTGTATATGACCATCAGTAAAACGCGGAATAAACTAACTCTTTTTAATATATACGTGAGAAAGACTTTTACAATGAGCTTTACAAGTAATGTACCAATACTAACATTCATCACGTAAGCAAATTGATACATACCTCCAATTGTTTGCATATGTTTTATAATCATATCCAAATCCATTATATCTTCGATCATCCTGTGCTAATAAACCATTTCTTAATTTAAAATCATTTGATTTGTCGTCATCAAGGTATCCACATAAACCGCTCGTACTTTCATAGTCAGACAACGATGGTTTTACAATAACGTGGTGTATGAACCCACCAACATTAGGATTATATTGAAATTCAACTTGTGTTCCTGTTGGTAAGGTTATCTAAAAGAACAAATAATCTTCAATTTAGGACAGAGTTTACTTTGGACTTAAATATATTCTCTGATTTGTTTTCCGTCGACGTAAATCATGTTTAATAAATGTTTCGAATACCCTGTATCATTGAAATAAATCATTTACAAAAAAAAGTGCAATTAGAAAATTGGTGTTAACGACAGCTCCTAATTCATTTTTTTAAAGTGAAATATTTATTTGTTTGATACAATTAAAATTAGAAAATATTTTTTTTCAGAATTAAGTATTTCTTTTCTTCCGTAAGTTAGTATATGTCTTTATCAGTTTATTAACAGTATTTTAATTTTTTATATTTGGACATATAAGGGGAAGATTCATGTGTTAGCCCAGGCTCAAAGATCAACATCAAAAGAGCACACAGTTGGATATCATCCCCTTCAATCATCTTTTGAAATGAAAAAGTAAACATTCAATAGTCACATGTACATATCTAAAAAGAAATATTTCTGTAGAATTTAAAGCAAATGCTTGCAAGGGTTAAAAACAGGTGTGGTTAAAAAAATTGCAACACACACAACCAACTGTTGCTAACTCTGCTCACAGTTAGTTTTGGTGGGAACATAAACTTAATATATCCGAAAGGTATATCTACACACCTTTAAGAAAGTTTGATCATAATTTAATGTGCGTATGGTCATTAATTAGATAAAGATTGAGAAAAACATGTTTTCTTTAAAACAAAATAAAAGGCATTAAAACTACAGACCTAAATAGCATACCAATGATTAACCACATTTTAGAGTAAACATGATCAGCAATTAGAACGAAATGCTGATTAAAATAATTATTGTGATCTCCTTTAAAAGTATTTGTCAAAATTTAGAGTTTAAATGTACGTTATATATTAAAAAAGCATATTTGCACACATTAACTCATTTTTGACTACAATTTCAGACACATTTGTCCAATGGTTATTGTAAAATACTGAACAGACGGACGGACAGACAAATAGAGTGATTATATGCAGGGCTCTAAATATCAACATTAGTTTTATAATGTATTTTAATTATCTTTATAATGATACTGGAAAATTTGTTTAAAAAAATAACCGTATATTTGGTTCCAATATTCTTAATGTTCATGAAAGTTCCAGTGTTGTCACAAAAATTACGACCGATATATCTTTTCCTTGGAGACGCAGTTTCATGACAAGACCCAATTTTATCACACAGGTCAGCAACAAATAGGGCTTTTCCATATCGCACTGCCACTCCGCAATTGCATGTCGGCTTCCATGAGCTGCCACCTCTAGAACAACACGTGTACATGGTATGGACCTAAAATATATAAGTTGAACTAACAAGGTATGTCCAGAAGTGTTTAGTTTTAAAACGAAATGGCAATACTAATTACGATGAATTAATCGCACTAAAACAACATCAAGGTGTAATGTTTGTGTCACGAATATCTATTATAATACAAAAATGCAATCTGAATCATGCCTCAGATAATAGACTCCTAGGCGTAATATATAAGGCGGTGTAGCGTATGTAGAGGTCACAAACATGCATTGATATCAAACACAGAAGTTACTACGCTACGAAACGTGTAGGTGACTTGCGTAAATCAAAATTGAATTAATGTATTTGTGAGCGAGTGTTTTCTTATTTGTACGACGTCAATAATTTGTGTACTATTTATACTTTATTTATGCAATCATACATCGTTTCTTTGTGTATCTTCATTCATTTGATCAAGTAACAAACGATAAAATAGATGTTTTTTGTATAATAATGAATACATATGACTTACTTCTATTGGTAAGAAGTTGTGTTTATATAGAACAAATTCACCGCTACGTTGATTTTCCCAATACCTGTAGAAGAGAAATTTATGATATACTTGTTCATCATATTATTGATAAAATTATACTATAACAATAATGTACAGTTTTAGGAGTTTAATCATTCGTTACTCTTTAAATTATATTTACTGTGTAACTTACACCAGAAAGTAGAGAAATTGATGCAAATATCGAATTATTACAAGTAAACAACGATATTTTGAAATTTGGATAATATAACATACATTCCGTCAAATGTTGTCATGTGTGGGTCGTTTCTTGAGCTACATTGTTTATTACGCAGTCTGAAATCTTTGTCTTGAACATGTACCTGCAAAAATTAATTTAAAAAAATACACAATCACATTTTCACATATAATATAACTATTCGTTACAAATATTTCTACTTATTGTTTGTATGTCAAACATTTTTGTAATTATGTTCCTAGTTCTTCTTATATGAGTAAACTGTTATTATATCGCAAGGAAAGACAATTTGACTCAGAGGGACTGACGATTTCCAAAGCAAAGACACTTTCCGAACAACAATCGTTCCAAAACATCGTCACCAGAATTACCTTGCAAACTGAGCTAATGAATACCATCGCAGTGCATATAACTAATCTAAGTCGTGTGGCTAGTGTAGTGGCTATCGAAGCATTGTCTGTGCACATTGACGTTAATATGTGTTACGTTTTGTAACTACAGATACAATCCACGATTGGTAAGAGCGAACCACTTGTAAAGGTAACAAAATGAAACAACGCGAAAGTAAATAAAGACACAAGTAAAATTCCTACGAAATTATGTTAATAACAGGGTT
Source organism: Pododesmus macrochisma (assembly GCA_032359645.1). Lineage (NCBI taxonomy): Eukaryota > Metazoa > Mollusca > Bivalvia > Pectinida > Anomiidae > Pododesmus > Pododesmus macrochisma. The sequence goes on along the minus strand of JAUMGZ010242647.1, from coordinate 1,591 downwards.
TATGGTTAGCTAAAAACGAAACCATAACAATGCTATACTTTTAAGTCGATTTTAATATTTCTACAGAATGTTACGGCATTTTTGAAATACTTTAAATTGGGTCAATATTGATTACACATAAACCTACCTTTAAGGAGAATTACACAAACATCTGTACAATTAAATGTATACTACCGTGACTCAAATACGAGCCAATATGTATATGTCGTCGTCGACACACACACACACACACACACACACACACACATATGTATATGAAATTGTATAAGAGAGTATAATAGTTATAAGTAAGTAAATAGAAAAACCAAGACGATATTCTAGGCCGTAAGTCCATGGACATTGGCAAACAATAAGAAAACGTTGGACGCACACATAAAAAATGAACCAAATATACATTTATTAACTAAAAATTGGAAACATCACGAACTAAACAACAGTTAGTGAATACAAATGATAAAGGCGTCACCTGCAAAAAACACTTGTAAATATACCTAAAATAGTTTTAAAGATAGAACATAGAAACGCTAAGTGTTACGTATGCACTGACAATGGTAAGCCGTTATGGCCACTACCAGTTAATATTAGGAACATGATTATCAATATACTTACTGTAATGTATGTCATACTTTCAGCCCAAACAGAGTTTAAAGTATTTGCACTGATAACAATCCCACCACGATGTGATTCATATCTGGATGTGTGTATATTATCAGGGATTCCATACAAACGAAAAACCGCAGTATGTGTATTATTAAGCGATACTGTACAATTATCACTTTGTAAAGCAAAACCTTCACTCTGTATTCCGTAGTTTAAGCACTGATCGGGATTTAATGTTTTGTCATCTTTTACATAATATAGTCCTATCTCGAGTTCCACGTTGTTTTTTGCAGCGTCGACTCTACCAATACAAATTACATTAGCATTATATCATTTATGATGGCCAGTATTCACAAGACGTGTTTATTAAAAACCCATATCATTCTTAAATTAAATATTACGCGAAATAAAGATGCTAAACGTCAAAACAGTGACCAAGAACGTATACATCCTTTGTTTCAACTGTGATGTCGTTATTTAAACTAAATAATATATTGTGAACATTCTTGGCATGTTGTATGTTATACATCATATAATCTATTGAAATATGGCAAATTCTGTAACTATGCTCGGTTTATACATGCAATTTAATGCAACTATCGTTTTACTAAGATCTTGTTTACAGTTTACAACCTTCAGAGAGTTTAAACTGTAAACAAATGTTCAACAAATTGATGATCCTATTATAATAATGCACACTATATACCTAATCATTTCTTCATTTGCCACTTTTAAAGGGTCAGATCTTGTCTTTGTACATCTTATAGCATTACTCCTAGGAATGACTTATTGACTCCAGTTAAAAAGCTCCATACTTCGAAAAAGCTTGACTATGATATTCACCTTCATGATTATTACTTGGATTGTGTATAGATTATAATTTTTGAAGTTAACTCTTATCTTATGGTAACAATACATTGTCCCGACTTGTTCCTTCAAATGATATATTTCTCGCAAATTTGCTCTATATTGGTCCTTATTTATACCTTGC
>JAUMGZ010242636.1:0-10577 GCA_032359645.1 Pododesmus macrochisma | reverse complement strand
GCCAGCTCTGGATGATTATCATACTTTACTCGTTTTGCATAGTAGATTATTCTTTAAATTCTATATCAATATATACCATGACAATATTTAACTAAAAATTTGAATAAATAAACCCCGGTTGTGAACTGGATTAGGTTATTATAAATGAGGTGAATGATAATGTATTACCAAACTTGGGTGTGTTGACTCCCAGTTTGGAAAAAAAATAATTACCCTGATTATATGCCTACATACCGGTAGTCATTAGAAATCAATGTCGCACTCACAAATAGTTTTTTTTAATATGTCCTTTAAAGAGAATTTCTCAGATATCGTTTGTCCCTTTTTCTCTCGTTTGTCAGTTGCAGTCATCTTTTATTATTTTGATGGAAAAAAACATTTTATTTGTGAACTGCCATTACTTCAGGTTCATAATACAGACTATGAAAGTAATGTTTTCATTAAACACCAACTAAAACCTCCTGATATGAAATATATTTTAAAAAGTCTTAGCCAATACGAACACAAGTTTCTTGATCCTCTGCCATCAATACTTTCAGTACAAGCCTGTATCTATCCATGATTTGTCAAAAATCGAAATGTAAAACTTTGATAGCTTGAAATTTTTCCCAACGCCACATGTATATCATTTCGTGAATATTGACAAAAATGTAACGATAAACAAAACGTTTATAACATTGACTTGATTTCTGACAGCACGCGCATTTTCTACCCGTGAATTGCTGAAAATCTTATTATAAAACTTGTAACGCTTGACTTTATTCTATTGGACGTGTTTATCATTCCGTGAATATTGACCAAAATGAAATGAATAATAAAACGTTTATAACATTGACTTGATTTCTGACAGCACATGCGTATCAACTCGTGAATTGCTGTAATTATTTCAGTTATTTGTTTTTGTTTGATAACTGCAGATAACTGAAAGAAAATTTTATGGTGTACTCACATGCTAAATTGATTTCTAACACTTGTATATATACATATTTCATAGCATTTTGTATATTATTTTAGGATCATGTCAGGACCTGTATACCCAAAGTTCAGGAGAAACAGATCTGGAGAGCTTCTGCTCTCGGATTCCAATGAGGGTAGGCTGGCAGGTAAAGGCATGTCATTATGGTCACCTCCTCTTGGGCTAGAACAAGTGGAAAAGGAGGCACGGGAAAGAGTGAGGGCTAGACAAGGAGAAGAAAACAATGAAAAGGATGTTCTTGGTATGCTTGGCAAATTCAGAGAATTTGTGTTTTCACCTTCTGGTGTCCATGTTTAAAATGAAAGGCACTTTACTGAGAATGATATAATTTTGTAAGATGATCATGATAGTATATTGAATTCATATTTGGTACATGTATTAAGACAACCATTAACTAAAAACTCTTGACAAGTCTTATTCTTAGTCATATGTGTCATAATGAATTGTGATGAACATAGTCATTTATCCCTCTGTCCATTGTCCATCACACTTACTGTTTTATGTTTCCTTAAATTTTTTGGAAAGGATATAGAGTTGCTGCTTTGCTTATCTGTTTCAAGGTTCTTGTCCATGGCAGAGCGTTAATGTTAAGTGTTCAAGTTAAAAAATTTAACCACACATTTAGCTCAGTTGCTAGAGCACAGAGAAAAGGGGAGAGGGATTTTTTTGTGCATGAATTTCCCCCTTAATTTTTAATAGTTTTATCTTTTTGTAGGAGAGTACATACTGCAGAGTGGAAAGTACCGTGGAAAGAGGTTTCGCTGGCTGCTGGAGAATGTACCAGGATATGTTGGCTGGTTTGTTGCTGAAATAATCAAAGAAGAGGGTAAAGAAGGAGACAAATCTGGAAAGCATCAGAAGATGATTAAAGACGCCCTGAAAGTATGTAAAGCTTCCTACTTCTGTGGTATTAGCTAATCTGCCCAGAAGGGCCATGTGAGCTTATGTTATGGTGCAGTGTGCTGTCGTATACATCCATCCCCCCGTCCAACAAGATTTAATTTCTTGGTCATAACTTCAAATTTATGACATAACCACAACATAACCATATATATGTGTAGTATATGGGCATATAAATACAAATACAGTAAATCTACATGAACTGGCCCTGGGGTTCAAACCCACCCAATGGGACTTAATCTCTGGTTCATAACTTAAAATGAGTGGGTTAATATCCCCACCCAATAATATTAGTTACATGGTGTGTTAGTGACATAATACAGTATATACACAGTCAGTAAAATTCACATCTGGCGAGAGCGTAGATGTTTATTTTACTGACCGTGTATATACCACATTATTTTACTAACACACCATGTAACGAATATATCTTGCCCACTACACTTTTATTTGAAATTACCAATGAAAAAAACATTTTCATTGTAACGTCAACACGTTTAAGAGAGAGGGGAGATCACTCTGTCGAAAAGAGTGTGTTGTTTACAGTAGAAAATAGACAGGGGTGATAACTGGTGTATGGAAAATACACCTTCAATAACTGACGGTGTATGGAAAATGCACTGTCAACAGGAGGTGCTTCTAATCCAATCATTATCTCAGAAATATGTTGGAGGTAAGATGTTGGTATATATTATACATGTTTTAAAACAAATTATCTACTGCTGTTACCAGAATTGGTACTTTAGGTCCGACCCAACACTTGAGGACTAAGTCTTTAAAGATTTTGGAATGTCACTGTGTGACGATAGACTAAATGTGTGTCAAATGTTGAATAGTGTCAAGGAAGTAATGTATTTTCTGTACTCGCCAAAATTACATAAATTTCAAATGCTGCAGCTTTGATATTTCACACTGAAGTAAAAATTATATGAAGTTTTGTTGCATCAAGAGACTTACAATTTTTTTGTTACATATTTAAATTTCCAGCGTTATGTAATGATGTTCGAAGAGGGGAGAGAATTGGTTAGGCAGAAGAGCACAAAGCGTGCTTCATTGAACACAAGCCAGCTACAACAGCTAGTGAAAAGTCGGCGACAGCTCTCTCCGGAAGCATTGAGACGTCAAGTTCAAAGGTTGTCCTCACCTCCAAGATTTCAACCTAGTAAGTAGCATGGCTAAATTGCATTTCTGTATCAATTTAAGATAATCTGATTAGGCTGAATTTCTGTGGGTTTTTGTGTGTGTGTTTTTTGGTTTTGGTTCAGTGCAAACCAAACTACCATTTTTTCTTGCTTGGATGTTTATCAAATAAAAATACAATTAACAAAGTGAAATGACTTCTCTCTTTGATTGTTACTATTGTAATAAATAACTTTTTCATTGCAACTGTCTGTTTATAAAGACATTCTATATTGTATAGGACGCACATGTCATGCACAACAAAAAGGATATCATACTATGTTTGTTATGCAAATATATATACAAAGCTATGTTAATTGTAAATGGATATGTTAATCTAACCGAGGACTCTAACCTGGTACCTTGTATACTCAGGCCACTCACATATTTGATACACCAAATACTACATCACAATATTTGTACACTGTCTAAAACTTAAACATAGTTGGACTATTGCGTTTGGAAAAGATTTGTGAAACTTGTAAGTAATCAGTGTAATTAAATGTCTGTAAATATATTTTCAAACATTTGTTTCCTGTTCATAGATATTCCAAACAGAGAGGATAGACAACTTGTGGCTTGTCTGGAGGAGTATGAGTCAGCCCAGCTGGGTCAGTATCAATGAAAATTTACAATTCCTTAAAAACTTTTGTATTGGGTTATTTTCTTATGGTTATATTTCCTGGAAAATTGATATATTGGTTTTGATAAATGGGTGCAGTGTACTGTACTGATGAGGACGCAAATGTTTTTACAACAAAGACAAAAAGCATTTCTTATGGTATTTAAAGTCTGTCTGTCTGAAATTATAGCACTGGTAAAAACATACATCGATTTGTTCTGCAGTATGCCGTAACATGTTTCAAACTTTGTTTAGCATTTATTGAACCGTTATTTTAAATTCGATAGGATAGGCTGGCTAAGGTAAGTATTCTACTCCAGTGCCATGAGTTCAATTAAAATTGAAAAATAGCACCTTTTCATCACTTTGACAATAATCAAATTGTTTAAAAAGTGAAAAATTTCACTTTTATTGATTTAAAAAAATTATTACAAATTTGCGATGTATTACACATTAAATCATATTAATACAGAAAAAGTCATGTCTTATGGCACTGGAAACTGACTAAGTGTATGGTTGTGTAATTCCGTGATCTTTAGTGTGCAAATATATAAGCTTGTGCTAATTGTATACTAGTATATGTGGTTGTGTAATTTATTGGGCTTTTGTGTGTAAATTACTTGCACTATATATTTATTCAATCACAATAGTACTTTAGTGTTGTAAATTTTATTCTATTCTACCTCATATACAAACACTTACTGGCTTAATAGACTGTGGTATTTTTTGGCTTCTCTTGTGTTTTGCCATAATTTTCTCTCTTTTATGTTGCACTTCATTTAAGAAATTACATTCTGTTTGTCGTTATTCATGCGTTATGAACAACAATGGACTGTCGCATGAGCCATTCATGTTGAATTTGCGACAGTCCATTGTTGTTCATAATGCATGAATAACAACAAACAAAATGTCACTTCTTTTATTTACAGTTTTAGTAACACTTTCACTAATTATAAAAATAGTTATTTGCTTGAAAAATCATTTGTGATGTAACATATGGATCTATTCTAAATCTCATCCTTATATTTGTTTCTATGCTATTGTTTATTTAACATCAGTACTGAATTAATCATGCCATTGATAAAATTTAATCATTAAAATTAAAATATGTGTTAGTGCTATTCAAATTTATTGAAAAAATGTTGCAATAGAAAGAAGACTTGATGTTAATGCATATAATACTTGTATTAAAGTTAAAATAATAGCCAGTTTATAATTTGATTTTATACTTTTTGAATATCTATGTTATAACCAAATGAGTGTAGTGTTTGTGTCTTAATCAAGCAATAGTTAACCTTTTTAACTATATCTATCATCTATCACATGTTATAAATGTTGTAAAGCTATGTGTGGTGAATATTGTATGCAGGTAACAACATATTAACCATTTTAACAATATAATGTCAAGGTATGTATTGTGTGTGGTGTAACCAGGTAATATGTTAACCATTTTAACAATATAATGTCAAGGTAGTTATTGTGTATGGTGTAATCAGGTAATATATTAACCATTTTAACAAAATAATGTCAAGGTAGTTATTGTGTGTGGTGTAACCAGGTAACATATTAACCATTTTAACAATATAATGTCAAGGTATGTATTGTGTGTGGTGTAACCAGGTAACATATTACCATTTTAACAATATAATGTCAAGGTATGTATTGTGTATGGTGTAATCAGGTAACATATTAACCATTTTAACAATATAATGTCAAGGTAGTTATTGTGTGGTGTAATCAGGTAACATATTAACCATTTTAACAATATAATGTCAAGGAAGTTATTGTGTATGGTGTAATCAGGTAACATATTAACCATTTTAACAATATAATGTCAAGGTAGGTATTGTGTATGGTGTAATCAGGTAACATATTAACCATTTTAAAGATATAATGTCAATGGAAGTATTGTGTATGGTGTAATCAGGTAACATATTAACCATTTTAAAGATATAATGTCAATGGAAGTATTGTTTGTGCCGAAACAAGGTATTGAATTACCTTGGCAATTTTTTTATATTTCAGTTACAACTATAATAACAGTAGCTCACAGAACATCTTGTTAATGTAGCATTAGAATGGTGAAATATTACTGTAAACATGAACATTTACATTGTAACGTGGCATCATTTGATTTAGTTTTTTGGATTGAAAAAATTTGAATTTTGATTTAGATTGATTAATAATGAAATTTCAAGACATTTAATGTGTGTTCAATTAATATGACTAGTTATTTTTAAAGTTTGCTGATAATTACATTATATAGGTATACTTTTTTTGTTGTTATAGTTTAAGGGTTTGGTTTAATTACAGGTTCCAAACCACATTCTGTCAGCACAAAGAATGTTGTTGTGCCTACTGTACTTCCTACTGTAAAACGATCACGTAAGATATATATATTTATTTATTTGAATTTCTTTGTTTTCTTTAGATTATTACCATACTTGCCATGCTCTTCTTAAAATAATTCTTTTCAGATTGTTGTTACAGTCAGTATACTGGCAAACTAAATAAAATTCTGAAAATTTGCCAGTAATACACCTTTTCAAATGCATTTTCTTACAATTCAATCATCTGGCTTCAATCAGTTCTTTCAGCTGATTTTAATGTATGCAGTAAACAAGTAACTTTTTACATTTAAACATTTATCTTGTTTCCATTTAGCAATTTTCATTTCAAAACAGCCCTTATTATATTTAATGAAAAATTATACTTTTGTTTTACAGTTTTCCAAGACAAAGATACCTTCATTGCTCCTCCACCTAAGTCTAAGACTTCAGCTTTGAAGCAACCAGGTAAATAGTACAAATATTCATAATTGCCTTGATCATTATTTAATTATAAAAAAAAATTCATAACTCTTTGAACATTATTTATACTTTACAACAACAACAAAATCAAATTTACAAACAAAACTATGTTATTTACCATTTCAATATTGTTTTAAATCATGAAATTTATAAAATTCATACACTGTCTAAAAGTGTATATTTAAAAGATGCACATTTGAAAATTACAGGAGTATTTAACTAATTGGTAAGTGATGAATGATGCTTGTAACCCCTATTTTATCCTTGATATCCTTACCTTTATGAAAAAAAGAAAAAGAAAGTGATGATTTTGGACAGTGTATAATTATCTTTGATGCACAATTGTACTGTCCCCTTCTGATTTTGTATCTTATTTAGACTGGATATATCATTTTAGAAGTTTCTCCACCATATTTCTTAAACCATAATCAGTATCCCCTGGCAATATTTATATCTCTTGAACCTCTTCTGTTATTTTTAAACTTTCTTATTCCTTTATGCATATATGCTTCTTCTCACTTGCTTTGCTTTATGTTTAAACCAGATCTTACAAATGGTGTTTATATAGTATTTCTATTTTATCTGAGAGTACAGTATTACTTCATTAATTTTTTAAAAGATATTGCAACACTATGTCTTTCCTGTATAATACTACAACCAAGTTAATATATTTTGTAGGGTTTTAAGCATTAATTCAAACAATGGATATAATGTATAATTTGGTATCATCAAGTTTAAAAAGAGAATAGGTTTGTATGACAGTGAAAACTTTCGGATAAAGATATTATTGTGTATTATATATAAATACCGTTTGATATGACCAAAACATGAGTTAAAGGGACGTTAAACCCCAATAAAACAATATATATATATAATAGAAAAAGTTTGTAAGAAGAAGTCTATTGCTAGTAATATTAAGATACCAGATAACTTTCATGCAGTATGTATTAAGAAATAATTCATACCGTGACAATTCTTTTTCATTGATTTAGTCTATATAACGCATTTTTATTTTGTTAAATTTGTAGCTCACACACAGCCAAAGCCATCAATATTGTTGTCTCCTGTAACACCAGTAGTAAGTGGAGAGTCTGAGCAGCCCGTACCAGTCCAAAAACCACGGTCATCTTTGGATAGCTCAGGTACATACAATATGTGGTTTTAGAAAAGTATGTTTTTAGGAAATGTTGTGGACTTTTAAAGTCAAACATGTCATCAATAGATAATATTTAGTCACAGACATCTTTCAAAATTATGACAAATTATCCGATATATTTGTCGATATATCCAGGTGGACATTATACAAATATTTCATGCCTTTTTGGGTCAACCCCTTGAACTGTTTCACTCGGCCTTCAGCCTCGGGAAATAGAAAACCAATTGACCCCAACACCTCTGGGATATAGTTTTGACTGTTTCCCAAAAAGTCATGAAATATTTGTTTTGTTTCCCAAGAAATTTCAACAAAATGACCTTATAGTGATGTTTCTTTTACTTTAAAATAAAAGGATGATGCAAATATTCTTGTTGCTCCCTTAATTACATTTAGGTGTTTTTTTATCTTTATTCTCCAGCAAATCTCGCAATCCCTGCTCTGTTTTATTCTTGGAACCGCTCCATTTTGTAGTTTGCCCGTAATGTAATCAAACGCAAAATTGTCATGGTACTGGGAAATAGTTTCGGAGCATTTTCCCGGCACGTGCAACTGTTTCCCAGCTGCATTTATTTTGCATGATTTCTACTTGGAAAATAGTCAAATTTGTTTTCCTGAATTTATATAGATAGTTAGGTAACAATAAGGTATGTTCACTTTTTCTAAAACTATTTAGTTTATGTGATATTTCATTAAGTGGTGGCTATGAAAATTATGAAACAAGCTGAACATTAAGTGCCTATATTTTTCAGTTGGTGTGCAGTCTGAGCCTCTACAAGTGTTGACACCTGTGGTATCAATTGATACACCTACCCCTATTCATATACCACAAACATCTTTATCCACATCAGGTATGTTAAAACCAAAACAAAATTCCCTCTACTTCTTTCTAAGAATTCGGCGATGACAAAAATTCTTTAAAGACATATAGGTACATGGGCCCTTTATTGAAGAGCTTATACCACACTATATGATTTAAATATTCATTAATAATTCTGCTCTCTTATTTCCTGGAACCGCTCCATTATGTAGTTTTCCCCTTAAGTAATCAAATGCAAAGTCGTAGTTGTAAAATATGCTTCAGGTGCATTCGATAACGGTCTTCATCATGGAACTGGGCAATAGTTTTTTCCAGGCACATACAACTGTTTTCCAGCTGTATATATTTTGTATTTATATCTACTGGGAAAATAGTCAAGCATCTTTTCCTGTATTTATATAGAGAGTTGGGTAACAATTCTACTTGTTAGCATACATTGTATTGTATATCTTTATTTTTGTGTGATATTCTGTATACTATCAATCTTGCCTTATAAGTTAATAAAACTAAATCAAAAAAATATTAAGCAGTTCACAATTAATTTTGTAAATTTTGTTGTTCAAAATGAAAAATTATATAAATCTAAAGGAATTCATAATTACTATACACTCTGTTCTTAATACATAAAATTATTTTGTATGAACACTTCAACACTGGTATTTTAGATGAAAAAGGCCGGAAAATACCATAGATACCCATAGTTTACACTATATCATCTATAGTGTAAACTATGGGTGAAATTTAGGAATTGAATTGTGATTTAGTAACATTCATGAGGTGATGAATATATTTGATCCCCATACAAAATAAATTAACTATAAAAATGTAAGCGATTGATTTCATATGTTCTCGCCTATAATCAATTATTTTTCATAGCTTATGCAAATGTGCATGCTAATTACAGTTGAACAGACATATTATGGTATAAACACAACAGGCATATTAAAGTTAATACACAGCATACTTATAATCATGTATAACAACATATTTGTCATGGTACATTCACAACACATTTGTTATGGTACATGCACAACAGACTTGTCAGTTGCAAATAATTTTTCCACCAACTCCGAAAAAGTTAATAGTTATATTCATTTACGTAAATAGACCTGAACTTATTCCTGTATCCATCCCGTTCATTTTGTTTTGCTGGCACGTGTGTATACGCTACAAATATCTACGATACACACTGACATGTGATTATAATGGAATGCAAGCCCAGAATTGGTCTAGTCCCCATCCCACTTTATTGTGATTAGGTGGCATATAATGTCAATTAAATATCGCTGCATTTTCTAAAGTGTACAGACAAGAGAAAACATTCTGATTGGCATATTGTTTTACTTGTAACATTGAGTTTAAACAACAAGTGGCAACTCCCAATTTCTAAGGTATTTTTGCCACAGGCTTAATAAATAAATCCTTTGTCACTTAGGCCCTGTATAAACAATTTGCCATATATGGAAATAACTTTATCCTTGGCTATAGATGCCCTGTATGAACAATATGCTTTACGAGGACATAAATTATCTTTGTCACAAAGCCCTGTATGAACAGTATGCAATACAGGGGTTGCATGTGACATCACCGGTTGGCCATGTTGGAGGGCAAGCTTAATTGTTTTAATCATATTATATAGTGGAAAAACAGGGTGTAGACACTGTGTGATAAATCTGTTATTATTTCACCGAATTTCATGAAATTAATATAATTTGAAAGCATAACAAGAGCACCGCGAGGCGAGCACAATACCCCCGTATGCAATTCTTAAGAAGAGGTTGACAATAGGTGTTGTGAAGTTTAAAGTTGATCAGTCAAAAATTACTCATGATAATGAGCAGACACGGCAGGTGGGTGACTCTTGACGGAAACAAAGGGCTGTAACTCCCAAAATAATGATCAGAAAATAGTGGTCATCGAACTCATCCAAGCTTTTGAGGAAATGAACCTTCTTATGAAGTTAGTGAAAAAATGTTAAAAATTACTATAGATATTGAACAGACAACATTTCGGCAACAAAGGCCTATAACTCTCAAATTTAATCAAAGGACTCAGAAGTCCTGATAAGCCAGGGTTTTTTATTCGACAATATTTTAACTGTGTGATATTTCACGATT
>JAUMGZ010242635.1:0-20757 GCA_032359645.1 Pododesmus macrochisma | reverse complement strand
ATGCAGGTAAAATCACCGTTGCCTAATGGAAGATGGACCACAGTTGGGCCGTTGTTAGTAAGCTGGGATCAATATAACTCCAAGTTAGTAAGGTAGTGAACAACATTGCACCAACATATATCCCAATACAGACAAGATGAGCAAAATCACATCGGGCAAACGTAGATTGACAACGTCGGCCGAGTCAAGTAGACAACATATACACCGATTCCCTCGTTCAGTTTAATTCCCGCCTACATACGCACATACATACCAGTGACATCCTTTTTTTTTTTTAAGTGTTTGGTTGTAGAGCAATTTTTGAAATTTTACCAAATTTTCTCTATTTTGGCCACCAAGTGACCCTCCCTGGGTGCTGAGCCCTATCATGTGAACGAATCTGAGCCCCCTTGTCCTAAGGAAGTCATCTACCAAGTTTGGATTAAAATTAGTCCAGTAGTGTTGGACAAGAAGTCGAAAATGTAAAGAAGTATCAAATTTGCTTAATATATAGTCATGGACTTTGACTGGAGCTGTAACGATACACTGGGTCTTCGATTCGATACGTATCTCGATATTTGATTAATGATTCGATTTCGATTCGATACATATTTTACTTAAAACTGTTTGATAAATTACTTAATCATATATTAATCAGCTTTATATATTTGTTAATTATGTTGTTGCAATCATTTTTTAAAAAACGATTTAAATGATAAAAGGACTACTAATTAGAAAGCAAAGAAGAAACTAAGTTATTTCAAAACAGAAAACTCCTATAAGGTTTGTTGGCATTGTATTAGAGATCCAAATATTTCTTTCGACTCTATTTGTCTCCAAAAAACCAAAACAACAACAACAAAAACAACACAACAACAAACAAACAAACAAAAAGCACATAGGGAAATTTGCACACAAGCATTTTTGAAAATCAAGATATAAAATCTAACAAGATTAAAGGAAATGCAACACTGGATTTGAATATTTCATTAATCTAGCAGCGATGTGTCATTCTGAAAACATCACATTTAATAATCATGAGTACACAAATCAAATCAAAAATCTATTCAAAATTTTATAAAAATTTGCGCATGTCACTGTGGTAAAGTGGGAACACTTCCCTCTGGCGAGCCAAAGGTTGCGGGTTCGAATCCCATCTGCGTCTTTGTACTTTTACTTTTACTTTTTTTTAAATATTTTTATTTCGAGACTTTTTATCTAAATTTAATATCAACTTTATTTTTTTTTTTTTTAAATAATCATATTTTCATAAATAATTAGAAATATATAACAGTGGTCAAAAGATAAAAACCACGCAGAGAGTGACAGGAAACTCGGGCTACATCACTGACTATAATGATGATTTTGTTTGTTTGTATATTTGGGGCTTATTGTCCGATCAACAGCTAAGGTCATTTACGGACGTGCCAGTTTTACTGGTGGCGGAAACCGGAGTAAACCACCGACCTACGGCAAGTCACTGTCAACTTTCTCACACAAGCACGCCCCGGACGGGAATCGAACTAGGAGGTGAAAGGTTCTTATGATTACAAGTCGGCGACTTTAACCATTCGGCCACCGCGGCCCCTGAACCAGCCTGTTCAACAGGTTATGGGATAACATTCGAACATATCATGGACATCAAATCAATGCACTAAAGACGAAATCTTCTAAAATTAACACGAGGTTAGAATAGAACGACGCGTTACATGCATTGCACAAAAAACTATAATACTTTAATATATTTGCTCCGGAAGAGGAAGTAAATATGAAGTGGAAGTTGCCAGTAGAAGTATCTAAATTGATAAGTTGATCCGTTATGGTCAAAATACCCAAACGTGCCGAAGTTGGCAACTGCGGCTACATATATACATGTAGTAGATATTCTAATTACCGAAAAGCATTCGTCTATCTTGTGAATATATCTTAATAACCCTTAATGAACCAATAATGACTTTTTTCAGAAAACCATTTTGCGTATACTTTCCCAAAGTGTGATGCTAAACAGAGGAGGGGGTTACATATTTATGGTACATCAGCAATGACTATAACAACTGAAACAGTTCTTCTAATCAACATTAAGCATATGTTTATGTCATACATCCGTTCTACAGAATAAAATAAACGTGCACCTTCCGCATTTGTACTATATTTGATTTGATTGTTTAACTTTTTCAGCGAATCATACGTAGCGTCGATTAATTTTTACAGGATTATAGAACCTAGTGGTTCTGAAATGATCTGGAAGGAGTTGCACCTGCATGTAAGGGTATAAGGTTGTGTAAATATGTGCTAAAGATGTATTGAAAAATCTAACTCGGTGTTTAACTCTTGATATTGAAACATTTGACATTGGTGAAGTAAACCAATACGTCATAAATTAACAAGTTTAAGTATTTTCTATTTATTTTTCAAATTATTTGATTTTGTCTCAAGTAGATGGTTTGTACATGTGTACAACATTACATTGGTTGAGATTGACTTCCTGGTATTTAAAATTGACTTTTCAGGGTTTTTTGTTAAATCAGTCATGAAATCTAAAGAAAGGTGAATTACAATCATTCAATTCATTACTTTAATAATTAGAAGTAAGTGACACTTAACGTCAACACCGTATTACACATACATTTTTGTATGTACCTTCCAGGGTCCCTAATTATACCTAATCGACGTCTTAATTCAATTAGAAACTATACATGACTTTAAGACTGAATAACTCAAGGCACCAAAATAACACCATTGATCCGCTGTATACCGAAAAAGGTAACAATTCAACTTGATAATCTATTGCACGCACAGTAAGTTATTTACGTAAATAAGACTTATATTTTAATTAAATTTATCTAAGCATGCTGTCTTCTGCACTTGTTTCTTCTTAATTTTATATTAAAATGTGAAAAGACAATGACGGTAACTTTTAGAATATGTGTTTGTGTTAAAATTATAGAAAAAAAATAATTTACTTTATCTTTAAAATTTAAAATTTAAAAGATCAAAGATTTTGATATAAGGCTGAATATGAACAAATATAGCACGATTTTCAAGGTAAAACGTTAAACTCTGTGTCAACAAAACGTGCTCTTCCGTAATATTGAATAACCGATAGTTGTTTCTTGTTTACAGGTGCTTGCTATCTGATGAGTTATGTATTTCCCTGTGTTTTCCCTGCCACTGTTAAACTAACTTTCCGGGTATGCATTACTATGACTTGTCATTTACAAGAGTCACTGCTACCGATATTTTGACCTTGGTAGCACATAAAAGAATTGCTCAGAATTCACTCAGTCTTTTTTGTTGCACCATTTATATATTTAGACTTGGATAATAATGTATAGAGAATCAAATTTGGGAAGGATGACATTTGAATCAGAGGGACTGACGACCAAGGAAAATAAACAGGCATCCATAACATTCCACTTGGACATCGAGGACATTCTTCTTTTAAAGTCAAATACCGACCAATCGACATTTAGTACTGTTTTTACCTGGTCCAATACTAACATTTTAAAAGTACAACAGTTACTTAATCTGATTACGCACACGTCCTTCGCATTCGAACATGGTATCTACCTACTGCCATATCTTTCTGCAATGATGGTCACACAAGGCCACACAAGTCATCGTCTAAAGTACACGTATAAAGGTCATGTTCGAAAGACGATACCAATATTGTTGTAATCATTTAAATTAATTATCTACAATTAATAGTTCATTATATTTATTTGACAAGAGATTATATAAACTCTACTATATACAATATGAATAGAGAATGTCACTCAATGCTCAATTAAATTTAAATTTCAATCAAATTATGAAAGACGACACTTTGCTTTATCCTAATGGTACAAGCTTTATTTATCTGGGATACAAACTTCACGTATACCACACAACATTAATGACGTGTTCATCAGTGTCACTAATACGCTTGTTACAACGTAGTTATTACCTTGAAGCTGCAGTTGTTGAAATCACGTAAATCTGAAAAATCTAGAACATATCGAACATCATAAACATGAATAAAAAAACACGCTTGGCACGGTAAGAAACATGAGTGTAACTGTTTGAAGATACTGTAGTTATTAACATGATTAAATGCCTCTCAATCTGCGATGACAAACGGCTAATTGCATCGCTATATATCTTATATTGATAAAGAAGAATAACGACTGTCAAAGTGGAAGATCCGAGTGATCCAGAACAAAAGACTGTAACACAAAGTCAGATGATGTGATTTGACGGCTCAATAGGTTAGATTAGAAACTATGGCATATGTTCAGTGTTTTTGTTTAAGCTGTAAAACATCTTTTGTATCCTGCATTGATATCCTGTTTTTCTCGAGGTTTTAAATAACACAGACAATTGCCATCCGATACGATTGCCTTGTCTTTTCGCGCCTATCGTCAAACGTTGTCTAACAAATTTGGTGCCGTCGTTATGTCCAAATAATCCGAAATGGTCAAAAGCCATTTCCTCGACGGCATATTTGGCGTTATGGTTGGAATTCAATATGAATTTGTGATAATATATCGGTAAAAGGCTTTCAAAGACAAAGGTTGCTTTATCCGGTTGATCGTAAGTTAAATTAAATTATGCGATTGTTTTGTAATTTAAGAATTCTGATTGTGTTCTTTATGATATGTGATACGACATATATTCATGTTAAAAATCTACTAACGTAATGATAGAGGTTAATTAAGATTTATATAATCAATCCAAGTATGTTTGTTGTCGTATCAAATGTCCAAATATTGTTATTTCGTGACAGCAGATTTACGTATAATGAAATGCTAGAACAAAATAATGTTTATGTGTTTAGTACTGTATTTATATTTATCAAATGCGGACTCGATTTTGACGTAAACGCTCTTTAGTTTATTTTTCTTGACTTCTAGACTGACCAATGCATGTGTCCCCAGTGTAAGAATATAATAGACACTGAAAATGCACAACAACAAAACAAAGCACTAATGCTCACTGAATTCAAAGAAGTATCATCATTTTACAAGTATGTTGATGCCGAACTGGTATTATATCGTATATGACTGTAAGTTGGACCCTGGTAATGAAATTGTGCGTAGAAGGCATTATATATAATGGTTGATAATATTAATTTTGACACAGAAATTTACATCGATGAAAAGATAAAATATGTTTTCGCTAAGTGGTTGATAAAAGTTGCCATTGACAAGTATGAGGACGTCCGGTCACCCAGGACAATCATTGCCATCGACCAAGAACACGAACCTCTTGTTTTAAGACTTGTTTATTTACAGTGCAGAAATTTGAGGTTTAATCGATGTATAAGATAAGATGTTATAATGCCTCGAGTCTTCCTGTGCACCACTCACTATATGAGTGCATCTATTGTGTATGCGCATGTCAATGTGCATCTATTGTGCGTGCGCATGTCAACGTGCATCTCTCTCATTATACCGAACATGGCTGTAATGAGGCATGTCATTGGCCAGTCCGATCTTATCTCGTGCATAAGTAGTTGATTTAAAACATTCATTCCTTGATTTTTCAATCACTTCATTGTGAAGCATGTGTGTGGTAATGTTTTGTTTTCATGTATATGTGATTCCTTTCCTTCAGTCGGAGAACATGTTTTTCTTTGACAGTAGTCTCAATTTGTATGCAAATAGTGTATTAGTTTAACGTTGATTTTTTTTGTCCAATTTCGCACTTGCAATTTGCCCAAAATTATGAGTTTCTTGCAAAAATATACAAATAAATAGCAATACATTTGGCAATACCCACCCATTTTATGAATGAAAACTGTGTTATGTAATGTACAAAGATAAGTTGCTCAATTAATTTCCAACCGATATTATTAAATCGACAGCAATAAAACGTTAGCGTAAACTGAATGGAAATACCTGTTATTGTAAGAACACATTGACATTTAAGCCGCAATAAACCAATGAAGGGGAAACCATTTTATGTTCTCTAAATAATACTTACTTATCCAGTTACACAATGTAGCGTGTTACATTTAAACATATATAATTGTGCGGTTTAATCAATAAACATTTTTCACTTAATTTGGTATTTAATAAGTAATAACTTTTTCATACACAGACAAAAAGTGTAATAGCATAAAGATAAAAATGATAAGTAATTTAACACTTAAAGGCAATTTTTGGAAGGTTTTCATCAACAAATGCCTCGTTTTTGGTGCAGTAAAGATTTATACAGTATGTACATGGTTAAGTAAGCCCAACAAGAAACAGGGAACTTATACAGTATGCACATGCATATTTAAGTAAACGCAACAAGGAACAGGGAACTTAAACAGTATGCACATGCATATTTAAGTAAGCGCAACAAGGAACAGGGAACTTAAACAGTATGCACATGCATGTTTAAGTAAGCGCAACAACGAACAGGGAACTTATACAGTATGCACATGCATGTTTAAGTAAACGCAACAAGAAACACGGAACTTATACAGTATGCACATGCATGGTTAAGTAAACGCAACAAGAAACAGGGAACTTATACAGTATGCACATGCATGTTTAAGTAAACGCAACAAGAAACAGGGAACTTATACAGTATGCACATGCATGTTTAAGTAAG
The DNA here is from genome assembly GCA_032359645.1 of Pododesmus macrochisma. Taxonomy (NCBI): domain Eukaryota; kingdom Metazoa; phylum Mollusca; class Bivalvia; order Pectinida; family Anomiidae; genus Pododesmus; species Pododesmus macrochisma. Next base: position 14,196 of record JAUMGZ010242635.1, on the reverse strand, counting down.
CGCATCAACGAACAGGGAACTTATACAGTATGCACATGCATGTTTAAGTAAGCGCATCAACGAACAGGGAACTTATACAGTATGTACATGCATGTTTAAGTAAGCGCATCAACGAACAGGGAACTTATTCAGTATGTACATGCATGTTTAAGTAAGCGCAACAACGAACAGGGAACTAGAAAACTTGGGAATTAACTGATTTTTGCATTGACGTTCCAAATTAATTCGTGTTATATAGCCCTTAAATATTGGCAAGCATGTGTACCATGTTATGTTGTTATATTGTAACTAAAGTTGTCACAATAGTACAGTACTATACGATCAAAACAAAGTCGCCATAGCTTGTCGAATCCTAATAACGCGACACCTAATGTAATGTCGTGTATGGTCCTTTGATTGTTTGACTGTGCAATTTATAGGACTAATCGATGAGATATGCTTAATAAAACTACAGAAATGCCACTTTCATTCATTAACTGAGTGATTTTGACAAATCGACAATTAACTGAGAAAAAAGAAAAACGTCACAAGAAGCGTCACACGTGCATCCAACTCGTTTCATATATCTTTATCACACTAAAAATGTATTTCCATTGAGATGGATTGATTATTTCCGAAGGATCCATATCCGTGAAAATATTTAACGTTACAAACGCAAGGTAAGACACATAATACAATTTGTCATTAAATATACGAATTTGTCCACGATCGATAATCATCATTTGATAATTGTTTTCGTGGTTAAAATACAATAGTAAGTAATTAATACATAGTTATCAACTTCTAATTCAGGTAATTAATTTGTTATTTGAACATCTTTTTCTGGTACAAATTATTTCTTTTTGATTTATGACATAAACTATTCAATTATGATATTTACGAGTTAACCGTTACAAGATAACAGTGTTATCGATAAGACATTCGGCTCAGCACTGTCGCCAGATGTGATATAAGACGAGTACCTCGTAAATTAATATCATATTCCTTTGTGTTGTAAGTCCGCCATAAATATTCATTTGTATGTTATATTGATATTCAATATGTACTGGTATTTAGTCGGAAGTTCTATATTTCAATTCAGCGACTTTATCACCTAAGATCAATTAAACGCTTCAATTTCTGGCGCTTTTTCTGATATTTCTATGTACTGTGGTTTGATATTGACCGAAGAGAGTTCAATAGGTCAGTTGGGTTAATAAGGCTATACCAACCCTTAAACAGGTAGGAAGCAACGCCGAATACATACTTTAACTGTACACTTAGTCAGATTACATATTGTAGTGGCATATTCTACACATTTATTTAATTCAGAACTACTTGTATTTGACGCGTCTATTCTTTGCCTGAACTTTGTATGAATTACTGTTGTTAAAATTGATTTATTGAAGAATAATATTACAAGATTTGCCTGCAACTCATGTGATTTTAGAGTTTTATTAGTATACTTGTTTAACGACCAATATGAGTTACATAATATATTCACACATTAAATACCCTTTGGTGACCCAGTGTTGACCGTCAATATAACCTACTTTTTATTGAGAGGCGCACAATAAGGTTATTCGACTACAAAATGTATACCTGACCTTTCCCAAAGTAGGTTCTGTCCATTGTGAGTTTATTCATGTGTCAAAGTTACTCTCTTCGGTCAATATCAAACCACAATACTGTTCACATGCATATGAAAATTCGATAAGAGTATCACTACCAAATTCTACGAGCATAGATGTCGTTTAAGGCTATTTACTTCAAGCAAATTCTTATAAACATATAAAAGTTTTGCGACCAAATGATATGTTTTGATTTCATTAAAAAGCATACATGTAATTTAAACAACAGTACATAATTGATTAATATGCTTAGTGAATACTTAACTTTATATTTACTTAAAATGTGGGAGTATATCGTTGTTGAACTGTTGTTTTATCAACTTTCAAAACTGTACTGAATGTTTTGAAAGCATCTTTCAACTGACAAATTCAAAAAATGAGGACTAAGATGAACCGAACTTTCATATCAATATCTTAAAGTAAAGGTTTGAAGGCGGAAATCTACAACCAGTAAAGAAGGAGACAAAATAGTGACCAGACATGCTCACCTAAATAGGAAATTTGATAAGGAAGATAGTAAAACAGTTTCGACAAGGTCCCTCGTCCTAAAGTGTCTTTATTGTTAGTTATCCATCACTATAGCTAACAATATATGTTAATTAATGAATGCTTATCACTAGTATATATTTTTAGACTTTTGTGACACTACTTCATAAGGCTGTGAATTTTACCAATTTATTTTTTTTAATAGCGCGCTTGAAACAGAGCATTTCGTTTGTATATAGTCAAGGCAGGTTCTGTACATACTGGGAAGGTAAATCTAAGAACTTTGTGTCGAGAAATAAGGGTAATATTTCTATATGTTTTATGCAGGTTGATTAACTTTTTGCATACTGGAGAACCGACTATCTTCTACAAATAAAGTATGAACAATCTTTCAATTTACATTCTACTACAAATAATAGGGGTGGTCTGTGTTTACAAGTGGTAGAATTCCACATTATACACCAGAGTGCACAGTTCACACCCTACGCATCATATATCTTGCATTGATGTCAAAGGTCACAGTAACACGACCTGCTGCACCAGCTAATTGATACGATGCCGCTTGTTAACTGAATTGTGCAGTTATTGAGTCTCCTTTCACACAATTGTAAGCTCCTGTGCAGTTGACAGAGCATCTAGTACTCGGATGATTTCGAGCTTGAGAAAAGTCAATGTTTCTTGTATGCTTGATCAACCCTGCGTACATCTATTGTACTTTGGATGAGATGCACTTTACATTGACATAATTTAGATATCAATAAAACGTTTGGCTCACCGAGATTAAAGAGGTTTATGGTGCATTTTCACAAGACTAAATGAATCAGTACAAAACACTTGCAAGTGAAGAAAACGATATCTAAAAGACATTCTAACAACTCTATGCTTTAATTAAAGAGTCCATGTCAATAAATTTTTATCTTAATTTAAGGCCACAGACAAGATACACACTTCTATGCTGTATCAGAGTGATGTTGTTTTTTCTTTGTGATGATCTAATGTTGGCGAGTGTTTTAGATTTACTTCTATTCCCAGCGATATCACGGTGATTCTGCGAAACTGAGGTGGTGAAATATGTCTTCGTTGGCGGCTTTAACGTGATGTGTGGTTCCTTGACATTGTCTATGAAAATAACATGTTCTCTGTGGACTTATTGTAATTGGTGCAGATAGCTTAGAACACAGTCATGCTGTAAATGACTTTTGATGATTATTCATTCTGGCTTTTTTATTTAAATATTTCTCTCTTTCAAATAGAATTTAAAACACCCATTTGAAGACACTTTAATGAAACTTACACGATCAAACAAAGATAAAACATCTTTATCTATAGTTAGCTACTACAGTTTGAACCCTTAATGTGTGTATTTGTTCTAATTGTCGTCTGCTCTGAGACACTTTATGTTATTTTAAGGTAAATTTAATGTTGTAACTTCCAGTCTGATTGTATCAACCTTGAGACATGAATCATCCTTTGACGAAAGGGGGCTTTTGATTATTGTTCATTTCCCAGGAATAATACAGTCTATATCTGTGTGGTTCTGTCGTAAGGTATTTCACACGGAGAAGAGGATGAGATCGCTGTGAATGTGCCGAGTCACCATGGAAAGTTACCTACACATTAGAATCACATCTGTCTAATGTATTTAAACAATTGATGGATGGCGGCCTTTTGTAAAACAGCGAATGAAAGAAATGAGATAAGAAAATAAAAACAGACAAACAATGCATAAACAAAACAATTCTTTTTATATTACGTAACATGTAGGAATATGATACGTATCACTCCCTTGTGGAGAATTTGTTTTACTAGAAAACAAACAAACAGAATACATAAAATGAATTTCAATCTATTTATAGAACCAATGTTGTAACATTTGTAAGAATATATATATATAACAAGTTTGTACTGTCGTACATAATCGTACGGAGAACGAGTTTAACCAAGGTTCTACAATAGTATCATGTCGCCATTCTGTTTGGTAGTCATACATTAGAGCTATTAGTAACATCAGTTTATTTGCTCATTAGACATCAACTGTGACATTATAAAAAGCATGACACACCACATTCTAAATTGTTTATTTTATTTTCTACGGTTTTGTGGTCATATCCTGATACTAATCGATTTTATTCTTCAGTATTACTAGAAACGCATATACCCAATATCACAACCACAAGTCGACTAAGCGTCCATGGCATTACGGTTTAATCGGTTACTGCTCATACCTTTTATGATCTTCTAACTTCTGAACAAATGCCAAACAGACCGGAAGTATCTTTGACCCACTTCCGCTTTGTTCGCGGTTTCATAAATGATAACCGCAAGTTAACGTTTCTTAAAGATGATATGCTGTGAACAGTTTAAATAGATTCCCAGTCATTGAAATAAGCTTTTAATTACATGAAATTTACGTGACTTCTATCAATGACTTTTGTTGAAAAAATGAATATTGATAACAGTGCTGTCCGTATTAGTTTGTGGTTGCCCATGAGTGATTCTATACATAACATGACCGTACGTAGGGTATGTGTGGACAAAGTCACTAGTATTATATGTATATTTAACTTGCTGTAAATAATAACGCGAACTCAAAAGTCTTTGTGCTACGTGTAAGAGAATAAGATGTGCGTCGATGACAGAAATATACAAGGGGAAATGAATCATATTAATTTTGTTCATTTCTATTGTTGCTTTTAGAAGATACACCCCCATTATGTAGACAGAGGTGTCTAACTGACAAAAGTTTACACAAAAAGGTTAAGAATTCATTATATATAGACAGTACAGAGACAATACACTATCTTGCCTTTCCAAACCGGCCTTAACTTGTACTCTTCCGTGGTCGCTATAAACCGTCATAGATCACACATAAAGAGCCATCATTCAGCGATATCATACGATTTTAACGTTTTACGTTGTTATAATCACAGCCATATAGATATATTTCTGAGATATCTACTAGTTCAGATAGAAGTTTTTATTTTATGTCCAGTATAACCAAATCAAATAGAAATATGTTTAGTAAGAAAACAGAAACTTACTGCCGTTTTATGCCTAGAAACATAAAATAAAGTTTTATATGGGCTGATATAGATTGTTCCGACGATATGGACAATATAAAAACTACACTTTACATGTGGGAAGTTTGATGTTCTTTATTAATACGAGAATGCAGTACCCCACGGGCAGTGTGTCACAATATCTGCCCTCTTTATCAGTGTATCAGATTCCAATGTCCACTTTATGCCCAGTATACGTATGTCAATCTTTACATCCTTTGGTCAGTCAGAATAAAAAATAAGTTTGGCAAAATTTTAAGAACACTCGGATAGCTAGCGGCTGACATTTGTAATAATATATCGCTATTTAAGGTCAGAGGCGCATTGCAATTTAAAACTTTCGGTCAAAATATTTGGACTCAAGGTCTATCGACATAAAACGTTTAAGTTGGTGTTGTTCAATGCTGATAACGACAAATTAACATAGTGTGTTTCTCATCATTCAGATTTAATTCTTATTTACAGTTAAGCTGATAGACATTAATGACTCCGTGAACTCCCTGTGACCCAGGGGTAGGTAATATAACCAGATATTTCAGAAGTATAACAGAACCTAATCCGTCAATTAAAAAGGCACAAACAAAAACAGAATTGAACTGAGTCAGTTAGATGATAGTGTTCATCGTTATAAAGTACTTCTATCATGATTAAACATAATTAGGAAATCAATTTTATCGCATTTTACATGTTTTACTATAATATAACAATATGTTTACGGAGAATTCCATACCATGGAATACACAAACGTCGTTGGTGGGTAGGTGGATGAATGTACAATGTAGAATATTTGTATCTTTGTTTCCAAAAAAAAAAAATTCTTAGTATGAAAATGGTTAAGTTCTTATTTGATTGTCTTGTTTCATCTTGATGATTTTATATTTCTTGATCGAATGTTTACATCAAAATGATCAATGTTATTGTGTTCGCTTCCGTAGGGCAACCAAAAGGACATTTGTTGTTAAAAGACGCGTTGGATTTTATAGTGTCATACAGATTCTTAAAAACATGTGTATACCTGTTCTTCGAATTTTTTTTGCGGAAACGACAAAGAAGAGCAGGCGTCATTATTTAAGCGTTCTTTAACGATAGTGTGGTTAACTGTTACCTGGATCCGAACCAGCCCAGTGATAAACGTACCTTACTAGACAATGCTAGTCACAACGATTAATTGTTGATGCTTTAAGACACTTCAATAACATAAAATTGACACTCGTAATTTTTAAAGATGACAAAATGTGGCCATCATCTTCAAAATTTTGCCTTCTCATTCCTTAAGTTCTGTCATTCCTTGAAATCAGAATATATTGCATAGAGTGGAGTGTTGTGGTTTTATCAAGTAATACACGGAGACGTTTCATTGCAAAAGAAAGATGTCAGAACGTATTAAAACTATTTTGGAGTGAGTTCGAATCAATTAAAAAAAATGTATTTGATTTTCAAGAGCTTAATTCCAACGAAATGTATGCAAGAGACGAAATACAATCGTTATCATTTCGTCAAAGTTAAATTCAAAATTTGAATTACTCAACGTATTGGTGATTTAACGTAAACCTCACTTGTAAAGCTTACAGTAAGCACTGCTCTATGTGACACGGAGTACACGTTACAATGTGGTAATCAGCTTTAACTTGCTTTATAAGATAATTTTCAGTAAGCTTACAATATATCATAAAAATATTAAAAATATGATGTTTCTAAGTGTTTTGTAATGAAGAGAACTAAGAACGACAATCAAGAAGCAGTTCACGTAAATACGATTGTAATTGTATTGCATACCAGGTAAACTTCTTAATTTCTAACATTCTTTTCTCTAAAATAATAATTTCCTCGTGAAGTTTTGGAAGTCTACTGCTACTTACAACTTCACGTATCGTCTATGCTATTCGTGATATCAACAAAAATAAACCAGTGACCCGAGCTGACTCCCTACACCTCCTCAAGGGACCATTCAATCTAACATCTATGTTTCAATGACTATGGACCCCTCGGGCCAGAGCAGAGCTCGTTTGAATTGTCCATCTTTCTGTCTCGGCGTCTTGTTAGCATGGATTTTCCATCATTTAAACAAAGAATGACATCACACTTAAGGTTTATTGCTTGTATGTACGCACGTATCTATATTTGTTGATGTTTGTAAAAAAAAAAATCCTAAAAGAGTTTGACCTGCGTGGGTGACTTTATAGGGTCAACCAGTGGTCAAGATAACAGGTCGGTAACACTTGATGGTTCTATAGATTCATTCGGTAAGCGGTAATTTAATTGTTTACTTAGATTTTAATGCTCTCGATAGTGGAGTAAATCACAATAAACGCCACGGTTGACGTTTTACAAGGATGTAGCACCCTACAGCGAAATGTGTATTCCTTTTCAGATAATACTGATGTTACGTATACAACAGGCAACATAACAATCACAGTGGTTAACTATAAACCGGATGTACCGAACTCCTCTAGACTTTCCTCTGGTTTTGAATATCGGTAGTAAACCGGTGATGACTATGCTCCTTTATTTAATGGAAAATTACGACGAGTAACAAGGAATTAGGTACATCTGGATTTTAGTTTTTAACACTGTGTAATAGGTTGGTTCATTATAGAACATGTATTAAAACTGTTTTAAGCACTTTGTCGCTTTCTTCGACATCTTCCATTTTGTCGGATGCATCGTCTACGGAACTTTGCTTCAAACAAATGGGTTTTTTTTGGTCCGTCCGTTGTCAGCTGTTAAAGGACCAGACTGGAGTTTAAATATTAAATTGTTGATAGTTCAGCTTATTTCTGTCTTATCTCTTGATCTATGGACATACAGAACATAATATTCGTCACATCACACTCGTGTTTGTTATTACACAGCAGTGTCACCGCCAATGGTGTCTGCTATAAATCATGTGTTCGAACCCCTTTATCATATCCAATACACAAACACTATGGTATTAAATCCGAGTTCATATTTCAACAACAACTTGTGACAAAGTCTAAGTTTATACATGTTTTCATAATATGTCTACTTTGTTAATGTCAGCGGTGGCATAGCAGGTACATTTTGACACTGGGACACATTAGTCAGTTAGCCAGGTTGCGGGTATACGAGGCCGACGGGTCCTGTCGTAACACTGCAGTGGTCATACATGTCACCTGAGTACTGTATAGTTGGTAACGCGTACACATTTATAGGGAAAACAACATTGCAATTGAAAATTAGTGTTAAAGAAAAATTCGAAGCGTTTAGAAATGAAGAATTTAAAAGAAACTTGTCAACATTGTGATTTTTCTTAACTTACGTACACATATGAATGCTTGCCAAAGGATACAGCGTAAACACGTGTTGGGCTGCATCGTCAGTAAGCTACATTTGTGTCATTCCGCCCCTCCATGAAGTTACAAGCGCCATCGACCGTTGGTTTCCGTATAGATTTTGTAATACAAAAAGTCGCCACACGTTAACATGCACAAACTGTTTTATATGCACGTCTTGTCGTGTGCTTTGTTTTAATTCTTGAATTTGTTTATTTCTTCATGTTGTGCATTTTCATGTCCTGAGCGTTATCAATAAAATCTTGTAATTTGTAAATCGTACTTAGTTAGATATTATAGTATTATTACACGGAATACAAGGCAACAACAAGTCAGAACACACGTGACATGCATCTAGGTACAATATGCCGACCCCGTACCAACCCGTCCTTAATTTACACGGGTACATGGTTTAAAGTTTCATCCACCCAAATACGATAATGTTTCATATTAATTAACAAAGATGCTGTGACGACACCAAAATTAAAATTATGTAATGTTTACTGATGTTCTGAAGATATACTGCCCGTGACTTGATACCAGATAGTATATACCAGGACACGACATCAATAAAACAAACCTTACTATCTTTCCTAATTCTTATATAACTATCCCGCCCATATCATCACTCAATGTGAACTTATTTACCTTCCAAGAACATTTAATGGAGATATAGTGGGTTTATAGTGCTTTGTAGATTTCTTTCTTGATGTCGTACTTTTCTGATTATAGTTTAAATTGATAGTGTTAAAAAGCAATCTGTACCATGTATGATGGTGAGTGAATCTATAGGAACGTTCGATTCAGGTAACAATTTCATTTTTGCACCAGTATATTCATCGTACCTAGTTGTACTTCCTTGATCAGTACAGTCAGGTCAGAATCTGATGTTTGTTTAGGGTTTCTTCTTTTTCATCGTCGTCGTCGTCGTCGTCGTCGTCTCTCTCTCTCTCTCTCTCTCTCTCTCATAACATATACTCGCACATACGGCGAACCAATAAACCTCACCGCCTCCCCCTCCCAAACAGTCCCAGCTGGAGTCAATAGATGAAATACTCCATTGAAACTCCAGCAATAGCCCAAGTATTGTTGAAGTATTGTTTACAAATTCCAATGATTGAATGGGCATTTGACTTGTTGCACATCAAAGCATAAAGCATTTTAACACTATCATGGTGTATCTACATATATGAGTACGTACACATATAATGTGTTCTTCCTGGTTTGGCCTATATACCGTATGCTACCCATTATACAAGATTTAGATTTAATATTTCGTACCCGTTCGTCGCCCCGTGATTCAGGGTATACAATTACACGATGCACCTAATTTTCCTTCGAGGTATCTCATTAGCTATTCAGCCCAGTGACATAATCTATTTAAATACTATATTTCAACAGTGCTTTATGGCGAATTTATTTTTCTTAAAATACAGTAATTTTTGATAGAAGAATGCTTTCCTATGTAATTGCTGTCTCTTGGCGATGACTATATACATAAAATACACTGCCTGTTTACATTTCAAAGTAAAATTAAATGAATTCCAGACAGATTTTTCACTCTTAAATCATCTTTTGTAGCGCACTAAGTTGTTTAAGGTCTTTGAATCTTCATGTGTTTCTGTCTGGATGTTGTGGGACATATTAAATGTAATCTTTAACATTGCACATAAAAAATAAACCAATTGTGAGAATTTAAAACAAAATTTCAAAATCATCTCCTTCATGTAGCGACTGTCCGTCATTTTCCATCAATAATATGATTCTTTGTGTTATATTTGATTTAGATGTCACATAAGTGTCGCCATATTAGGTAAAAGGACAATAGGGATTTAACAGTCTTGTGGCCTTTATTAAAACCACGGAGTCTTGAGTACAGAGAACACGATCCTGCACCGAGAGGAGTTCAATTATAGTAATAAAAACACGATTATACCAGGGGAGATGTAAGAAAACGTATAGACAACATGACAAGGAGCTTACCTCTGTCGCGAGCTTCACTTTATATCTTTATAGCTTGTTTTATATTGACATAAATATCATACGACTTGTTCTCCTGTACACATTTTACCTTTAAGAAAGACACTCCGTGCCATCATTTCACAGTTAGAAGTTGTGTTTCTGAATCAGTGTTTTAGAGACTTAAGATGGAAATGTTAACGCTGATAAAATTGTGATCCGAGCGCCATGTTACAAAATTGCAACTGAAATTAACAACCATTAAATATACATGTAGTATCTAAAAGAGACAGTTCTCTGTATGAGAAGACCTCGTCTAAGATTCCAGGCATAGACACGAATCAACCATAATCACCTAGACAAATATAGACTAGGGATACAAGGGGATGTAAGAGATCCTGATAAAACCACATCCCAGCAATACTATAGACACAAGAATCTTTATATATGACAAACATATACTGTGGTATACTGCGTACTATCCACAGACTTGTACGATATTTTCAGTCCAACGCTTTCTTTTGGTCGTTGCAAATCGTTGTCCGAGGATGGGACGTACTCGCTGGTAAAATCTCATTCAACAAACTTTTTAAATAATAGCTTAGCTTTCTTCGTTATGACGGCATGTGTTTGCTCAAATTCACTGGGTCATGCATACATTTCTAATGAATACTTCTGGCTATGAAAAAGAGTGATACTTTGTTTATGTATGATACACTAAAAAGTAAAATAATTTATCATTATGCTGCGTTTTTTTATTACGGACGTCCCTAACCCAAATCTTTATCTAGAATTGTTTGAATGCAAATGTGGCTGAAACTTCACCATTGACCTTTATAGCTTGTAAAAGGGTTCACATTTTTCTTTTCTTTTTTATGGGGGTCTTTTTCCAATACATTCCTTAAAATGCCTTATCAATCATTGAGACTTGAGGTTGAAATATCCATTAATACCACCAAAAGTCGGATAAGGTATCATTTAATAGCGTAAAGAAATGGAAATGCTCCGAAGATTTTATGTGTGGTTAACACCGTACGTGTAACATATACTTATTCATTACGTCCACCGGTTCCAGTTAAGATGCGCCAAACTTGCCTTGCAATGCATTAAAGAAGTTAACGCCACGGATTATCAATGGCATTAAAACGTCGACCTCGTCAGGTCAATTTGACAGCATGAATCCTCAGGTATATTATCACCTGTGTCTCACCTGTACCGATCGTAACGTAATATCTACATCGAGTGATGCTGCGTTAACCAAAACGCTGAGTCTTCCATTGAGATGGGTATCTTTAATGTGATTACTACGTAATGGGGGATAATTAAAGTGTTATAGTTGCCACGTGCTTTGACGAGTGATGTTAGGGATTTGAAATATACAGAATATCCGTACCAATGATCAGTGTTAAAAGCAATACGCGCATGTGAAATAATTTTTCCATGTACATTGCAAATTCATTGATAAATGCTTTGCCAGGTTTTGAGACAAATATTGTCTTGCACGGAACTTTGAACAGAGGCATTCTTTTATTTTAGGAGATAAGATTCAGAAACTGCATTATAATTGTCGAAACGATCAGGAAACGTTCAACAACGCATTGCCTTTAATATTCAAATACAGTGCCGTGTTTTATGCATGTAGTCTATCATAAACGTGCACAATGCGGATCATTGGAAAGTTTACAGAACTATGCCCAGATTTGAATTGACAGCGTGATAATTATGGACCAAAAGATTGTTCACTTCCTATAGTTTTTGGGCGTAAGCCTCTGATACTATGTCCCATAAACTGTTTTTTACTCAAAATATAGGGTTTTCGTTTTCCTCTTTTTAGAATGAAAGCTAAGTCAGATGTTATCTAACCCATGTTTTATCATATAGCTCATAAACGGGTACAGATACCGAGTTGTGTGGTACTAAAATGCGTATTGTACCGGGAAAGTTAAATTGAAAATCTTCAATGCATATTTCCTCCTGTTCCTGCAGCAGCACACAAACAGGTAGGTTACTTCGTGGAAAAAATAATATAAAATGATGTATATACGACTGTTAACCTTAAATTACATGTTACCAATACTTATCTATGTAATATGAGTTTCTCCTGTGACAATTCACTGTGTGCTGCATAACAGGTAGGCATGACCCCTCAAACAGGTATAACACAAATATGTGTACGACCTCAATGTCACAAAGAAAAGTCATCGAAAATATGTACAATGAAACAAAACACGAATTGTTACAAAACATACAAATGCATCATTTTATCAGAGCCTCTGGCGTTTTAGATAACACGCGGCGCAGTTCTCTTTTATTATTTAGTAATCTATCGTGCATATATACATGTACATACTATTTCATCATGTCCGCGTTTCATACCTGGTTTACATATTTATTATCATAACAAATGCAATGGCAAGAGCTAGCTTTTTACGTAATAGTATATTCTTAGAAATTAGAAATTGTGTTTTTCCGTACAATTATAACTATAACTCCCAAGAAAAGAAACAGGTCATGCGATATTATTTTTAAGCTTTTCTCTATTTTTATCTAGATATAATTTAATCTTTGTGTAGTAAGAGATAGTATCATAGGTGTATATGTGAATTAACTTCACATAATATTTGAATAAAATTATTTTTAATTTTAAATGTTTATATGCTTTTTGCTACATAAAATGTTCAAATTATGATGTGTGATTCAGCTAAAAATATAGCATAGGTGGGTGTAACTGCATACATATATTGTATACTCATAGATTATAACTACTAAAAATAAAATTAATTGCATAATAATTATCATAACAGGTAAGAACCAATATTTTATCAAACGGGCTGTGAGAAAATGTGGTTTGCCTATTTCCATATTCGTCAATGCTTGCCCACCCACAACGGATCATGATTGCATTTTTAATATAAAACATTATCAAAACATAGGATTTGGTATATTGAGCAACTTACACTGTGACAAATCACACTATGTAACAAGTATGGTAGAATTATCCATTATTAGGATAGAATTGAATGTAAAGATTTGCATAATTTAGGATTGAAGCAAGCTGTGTAATACCACTTTGTAATTATGTTCAATGCATCTGACTGTTGTGGCACCGTGATCTATCTGAGAAAAACTTAAACTCTGACCTACATTCATAAACACGAATTTTTATAGTTTGTATTTTTAAAGTTTGAAAATTTGAGGAATCCCTTTGAATTAAGAAAGGCGGTTTTCAAACCGACAAACCTTGTGATATCGGAATTTAGTTTTAAGTATTCTGTGTTCAATTTTAAGCACAGATGATGTCTTACTTTTATTTCGTTTTGCAATCGCATTCTACTCTGTATTTTCACTTTTTATTAAGTGGCCACGCCTATATACAATACATCATGTGATTACCTCGTCTGGTAGTTCTCGTCGACTGCGCCATCCATCATTTCGTCGTGTAGATGATGTAACATGTTAAACATGCACATACTTAATTTATAGGTGCAAAGATACAGTTTTTGACAGTTAACACGCAATATGATGTCCAAGTTCATAATAAACGCAGATCTACCGGTTATTTTACAATTCCAAAACGGGCAATAATATTTGCTTATTATCATCAGATTGCTCGTAACACGATTTAACCTTTTTAGCTCGCCTTCGAAAAAGGGGGGGGGGCTTATGGAATCACCCCGGCGTCGGCGTTGCCAGGTTAAAGTTTTGCTGCAAGTGTTGAAACGCACTAGTATACAATCAAATATGTGTACTAGGATGCTGATATTTGTCATGAGGGTAGTTTGGGGGTAT
>JAUMGZ010242624.1:0-10577 GCA_032359645.1 Pododesmus macrochisma | reverse complement strand
GTAGGACAGACTACCGAGAGTCCTTCAGACCAAGTCTGGACTACGGGTCTGCTTTAGATTGGGTCCTATGAAAGTCCGAAAATAGGTTCAAAATAGCGAATATCCAAATAGACTTGCATACTTCGGGGACCCCTGGGTGGACCAAAGTCAATTGTGCCAAAAATGTGAGTCTGTATTATTGTGTAGGACAGACTACTGAGAGTCCTTCAGACCAAGTCTGGACTCCGGGTCCGCTTTAGATTGGGTCCTTTGACAGTCAAAAAATAGGTTCAAAATAGCGAATATCCAAATAGACTTACATACTTCAGGGGACCCCTGGGGGACCAAAGTCCCAATTGTGCCAACAATGTGAGTAGATAGTCTTGTAGGACAGACTACCGAGAGTCTTTTAGACCAAGTCTGGACCCCGGGTCCGCTTTAGATTATCGAAAAAGACTTACATACTTCGGGGACCCCTAGGGGGACCAACGTCGATTGTGCCAAACATTTGAGTCTGTAGTATTGTAGGGAAGACTACCGAGAGTCCCTCAGAACAAGTCAGGACCCCGGGTCCGCTTTAGATTGGGCCCTATGAAAGTCCGAAAATAGGTCCAAAATGGTGAATATCCAAAATAGATAAATCAATATATCCATGAATATAGCATAATATTTGCACTCACACGCACGCACACACGTTGTGTACATACACACACATGTATCTTTAAAACATATACATTTAATAAAAATGTATTTTTTTTTAAAAATTGGAATTTTTCGAATATCCAATCTACTGCTAAATGTGAAAATCCAATCTACTGCTGGCAGTTGATTGGATATTCGAATATCCAATCTCCAATCTCCAATCCACTGCTAACTTCACGTACAAGTGTGTAACATGGTTTTGATGAGAACGGCGTGTCAAAACGTAACCGTTTCAGTTCTGAGAAAAGTTAAGGTGGTTCAACCTTTCCACAATTAACCATTAGATTTTCTTTAAATTTTCATATATTCATCTTTATATCATTTTAAAATGATTTTGTGAAAATTGAGGCATTCCAATAAGCCCTTTATTTTTTTGTGAAAAATGCCAAAAAGTGATGTTTTTTTCCTTCTTTCAAAAAGCCGTTTTTATGGTTTGTTTAAAACATAAACAAGCTTGAACTAATGAAAACAAAAGTTCTGAATTTTGTTTAGAAATATATCAGTTATAAAAATATATATATAAAGCAAAAATTGTAAATTCAATTTAACAGAAATCTGACGGATAGATTTGCGCATTTGACAACGAGACACTACAATCAAACAACGTGAGGAAATGGAAAAGAAAAATCACAGAAATGTTTTTGTATCAAATTTATTTAAAACTTTATTGTCAAATTTGATCCTAGTAAGAGTTGTCTGTCCTGAAAATCAGAACTTATTCCCTTGTGCTAGAACTTCAATCGTTATTTTCTTAACAGAAAGTAAGCAGCAAAGCCTTATTAGGATGCCATTACATTTCATTAGAATGTGCGGAAATATTTCATCTGATCTATCCAGTGTTTCAGCAGTAATTTTAGTACCCCAGACTGACACCAAAGAAATACATTCAGTTTCATCGTAGTTACGCAGACTTCCGTTTAGTCTGGTTCGACGAAATCACACGGGATTTGAAGATAATATTGAAACTTTGTTGACAAACTAAAGAGGATTTCTGCTTATACTTTCGCAATATACCCGAATGACCTTAATATTGAACGATCTGTAAATTACAGCTCGCATGGTTCCCGTGTACTGACTGAAAAAAGCACACGAATTTAAAATGTTCGATACTCAGAAACAAGTGACGTCACGGAATTACAAGAGAAGGGTTTATATGACTCTGATTTACTGCAGGCCACTCGTCGCAACTTCGGCCGTTCCGTGTACTTCGTGTACTTAACTAACCTCGTCCGTATAACGGAAACGGACATTGGAACTACTTTCAGAAACTTCACATAAATAATTCAAAAATCTCCCTGACAACGTACAACGGAGATGCGCTATGTTAACATTGTTCTTACGAGCTGAAATATGTTACATGCATTCTTGAAAGGTCGCTATTTCTATAAAATAGCACTTTTGGGTACACCACACTGAGTGAAATGTCTCCTTCCGGCGAAGAATTGTGCGGTGTAGACACATATATCACCGACCGTAGTACAGCCGAGGTTTGAATGAGAGTAACGGATTCACCCGAGGTTTGCCGATTGACTGCAGGCGTGTTGACCAGTTTTTGCTACGCCGCTTGATATAATTTACTTTCATGAGCAAAATAGCAAATTATGGAAATGGACTGGTTAGCTTCGCGGATTCTTTTTGCAGGTCTGAATGAGATGGAAAAATTCCGAGGGCACCCGAAAAAGCTTCATAGTCTCAAATTAGCTTTATATAGTTCTCTGACTTTATCCTCCGCTGAATGGATTAGGAATTCCCGCGCTTTCACGAAAACCACAAAAATTAACGACGTATTTTTGCTATAGACATGTTGTACGGATTCCCAGTTGTGTCATACATAGGGTGCAAAGTGTATACACGGAATCGGCGGAGGTGCGACGAGTGGCCTGATTAGTAACTTTTAGTTTATCACTTGCGTACTCATCCGCTGTGTGCATTAGCGCTTCTCGCGCTTTCACTGCTACACAACAAAGACGTAGTTTCTAAACAGACAGCGATTTTAACCACAAGAAAAATATGATGCAAAGCATCAATCCGCTGCAGCAAGCTGGAAAGCAATTTTGTCGAGTTCCATAAGCGTTTATATAATACAGTTAATTGGTTCTTCCTAATTGCATGGCCCCTTTGTCATTTATTTTATTAACAGGAATATTCAATTTACAGGAGCATATAAGTATTTTAAGTAAATGGTTTGTAATACTGTTCATACGCACTTTAATCAGTATTGAGACACTATTTTTACATCAACAAAAACAACGAATGGAAAATTAAACTGCATGGTGTCAAGAAAGACCAGTTTTTGAAAGCAACTAGGACTGAATACTCGGTAATTTATTACACGTTAGAGTAACTCATATTATAAACAAGATATGGCAGATCTTTATCAATAAGATTTTATTACAATTTACTTATTTTAGAGTTGCATTCAAAAGCATGAAAAGGTATCTTACTTTGGACTACGATACAACATAAACATTACAAAAGGTGCATAAGTGATAATTGTTATTGCTTTAAACTACATATAAACTTGACAGAAAGCAAATTTGTCATAAATTTTTGCAAAATTGAAATTAGATTTTAACCATAATTGTAACCAATGTTCATGCGACAGGAGAATTATCAGTAACTAGAATTGAACAGAAAGATTTATTTATTTTATTTAAATGCCACACTATAATTAGTATATTTAGCATTGTAAAGAACAAATCACATGATTGAGAGTCTTCCAAAGAACAATTGTAGCTCTGCTGTATAATCATAATATTGCAGACTATTTCTTTTCTTTCTGATCTATGAGTAAGCTGTTGCGTAGCCGCACCTAGCTTTTTGGGAAGCTAATACTTGTAGTACTTTGAGTTCTACGTATAACGTAACAAAGGTACGTACAGAGCTTTGACCGAGTACACGTATTCGTGTCAGTATCCGTAAACAGTTAGTATTAAGGTTCTTCTCTGTTAGTGTTGATTAGTCTTTGTAATTCCTAGTGTTAAGGTTCTTCTCTGTTAGTGTTGATTAGTCTGTGTAATTCGGTTGTGTTTATATTGTTGTGATTGTATCTTATATGCTATACCAGGTGTAGATAGTAATTTTGTCAGACAGGCAGCCGATGTTCTGTAAATATTGACGGCAGTTATTTTGTAGTATTGTAAATAGAATACCCGATTCCGGGACAGAACCTGTTTACGGACCCCAGTTCCAGTTCCAGTGTAAGTGTTACAGTTGTCCCGCTCGGCCGTTACAGTACTATAGTCGTAGTGTAACCTTGGCACACCTTGGAAAACCGTGGACCGCCATAGTGTCACCTTGATGAAATCGTAGTAGCAAAATACCATGGCTCGGCTACGGATGACCCCGGAGGTTTTAAACATTTTAAAACTACCATAGCGAGTCACTTTACACCAAGGATCAACACGGATCGCCCCGGTTTCAAAGCCGACTCTCTACATATACATGTACTCACGTCGAGTTCACTTGAAACTGTGGGGTTAACCCGAGTAAGGGTAGTTTCAACTGGACAGGGTTGCCCCCGGTTTTCACTACCGTAGCTCACCAGGGCTATGTACCGGCACAGTGTGACTTGGGCTTCACTCCTTGAACAAAACTTGTTTTTCCACGCCCCAATATTACTACATACGGAAGAGTAATAAGCTTTTACTTTATTGAAAGTAATTGTTTTTTGATTTTTTAAGTTTGCCCTCTTTATAAATTTCTAGTGTGTCTCTATTACCCAGACCCAGTCGCGAGCTTGCAATTGTATACACGTTGTGCCACGAACAGTCTGCATTATGCCTGTTCATATGTAATTTGTATGTGAAACAAGTAACTATTTTTTGCTTACTCATGTATCATTAGTATGTGCCACGAGATTTAAGTCGAGGTTTCGTCTGCAATATGTTCTTGTGTCGGGATTATCTGTTTAATTCTTAAACATTACATTTCTGTTTGATCGTAGCGTTATATCACGTTCGTTAACGAGGAAGTAAAAAGTTTTTATTAAAAATAAAATTCCTGCTCGCTTCGAAACACGAGAACAGAGTCCTCTTCCTGTTCTACATGGTTAATACATTGTACAAGGCTAACCGTTTTTGAGAGTTTCGTTAAGTTAATCATTATTTAAGTTAATTAATCTGATATATATCTTTTCAATATCAGAATTATGAAAGGACAATATGTACCAGTTAAGCGGGGGCGCCATGTTGACGTGCATCTACAATGGCGACTGATAATATTTGATGTTCTAACATGACTCAAAAGTCATTGAATTGAAGTGGGTAAAACATCAAGCAAACAATATAATGTATACTAAAACAGTTACTTGAATGCTTTTCTGAAGTATGCGTTGTTTGACTTCGGAGGAGACTATTACCTTTCGTCAGATTTCATCTAACATCATAAGCAAATATATAAATCTCACCCTCCCCCGTTACTTGTAATTATAAGATGTTATGAACGTCCTTCGGTATAGAGTCTACCTTTACTTTGGTAAATATTTAATTTGTTTGTATAATGTTCCATGTATCGCTATCGTGTCAGTCTATACTAAATCAGCGTCCATGTTACAGCCGTGTATGTTTATAAAAGCGTTAAATCACGCTTGAATTGCGATAACCAGTCTTCACAATCAAACTGTAACTGAGACTTGAAAACGCACTAAATTACTGATTTTACGATCAATTTTCACTGTTTGATTCAGTATTGGAGATTTTCACCGTCAAAGTCTGCGCAATCGGAACAAAAAGAGCTTTTTAGACGTAATTAACGCAATCATTTTTGAAATGTGTGTTAATCTGATGAGCGGTGGGAGTTCAGTGTGTAGGTGAACTTGTTATATAGGACAGTCTCTATATTCTATCCATAAGGCGAAACCTTTGATTTGGGCTCTATATATTTAAACATTTGTTTGTACTCATCCGATTATTTATTTAAGATAACTATGCATGCATCCCATGTGGTCAATCTATGACCTATAATCTCATGCTTCGTTGTAATTAGCAAGGACACGCTTATTAAGTACTTGACCATCTTAAATTTTAATCATTAGCTCGAGTTGGATAAGATTAATCCGTACAAGCAGTATGGTGGTATAGACGTTGTGGACTATCCTAGCACTAGATCAATACGTTTATTTCATTTGATTTTAAGGACAGTCAATGGAGCCATCAACTGTAAAATATTTAGCTGTGACGTTTCCCTTTTTTAAAAACTTCGTACAGGATTAATTGGATGTTTGTTTTATTGTATGCAAGGTGAAAATGGACAGAAGCCCTGTCCAACGTTGTACTATAACTGTTGATAACTTCCATAACAAAATAGTAGTCTTACGTTTATAGGCTAGCAGAAGTGTAAATGTGTATTATAAGGAAGATTCCGAATGAAGAAATCAGGGAGAAGCCGTTTGGTTTCTGTTTCTGTGCAAATTATTCACCAACGGCTACAGAAGGGGTATCCCGAATGGGTCTTTAAAATTGCGTCATATATAGTTTTCGACTTCTTGCGATTTCAAACAAGCCGGTGATTTACACCCACATTTAGTAAAGTAATATTTTGATTCCGTTTACCGATACATTTATGTCTTTAATGCGATCGATTTTATTTGGAGCTGTTGGATACAAGGTCTTCTGTTCGAGCTTGTTAAATTACAATGAAAATGAGTCTAATGTGTTACGACCACAACGTCATCTGACGCTCATATTCATTTCTTGACCTTAGCATGCAATGTAAGGTTATTATGGAAATCAAAAGTGTTCTAAGTTAGGTTGATTAAAATAAATATTTCTTGTTAAAGGTTATGCTACTGTGTAGTTCTATTGTAAGAGTAATTTTACTTGATTGAATATTCTGATTTTTCTTATTTAACTGATATTAACATTACCGAGAAGCCATGTGCAGCTTTACCGTGATCTTAATCTTCCAAGATTCTGTTGATTTAATGTTTGGAAAATAAATACAGGTATTTCCAGTGAGAAAAATGTATTTAAGATGTTTAACAAACTAACGCAGTCGCATCACCTTAATGCTTTCTAAGTTCATAAACATTTACACATGGACAGAACAGTGCCAAACTAGACACTGAAAAAACATGCTGGAGCACTGCACGTATAGTAATTTTGGCTACGGGTTCGCAATCTTATTTACTCTGCTTGTGTTGAGATATTTTGAAATTGGAATTGGTCATATTCTAATATTGGTATAAATATTTGTAGACATTTTTGACAAACTGGTTGAAACACATGAAGTTTGAAAATCCAAAATCTAAACTAAAGTACACAAGAAGAATTACGTGAAGCACCCATAAGGTGTTCTCAATTTCTACACTGTCGATAACAATTTCTCCTATTCGTTTTCAAATTGTTGCCATAAATCTAAAATAAATGATTTACGACACAATATATATATATGTACACGATAGTTATTACGAGTCGCTGTCCGTATAACAAGTTATAATAGTTTATAACAAGGAATTATATAGATATTATAGTGGGTACCTGGGGAATATTCCTTGTAAACGACTGTATAGAGAGAAATACCTTATTCAATATGTAAGCATAATGAGCTTAAATTAACCTGTGCAATAATTGAAAAATACAATTAAGGAAACCGAGTGTCTATTTTTCCCATCTCATATAAACTGCACCCGAGCACTGAACCGTTGCATTACAGGAATTTAAGCACGTGGCAAAATGCTGCTAGAAGACTAGTGTCAATAATTCCATATTCTGGAGCGCTCAGGTAGGCGTAGTTATACAAGTCCATCGATGGTTGAAAAAATTTGGCTTTCACGTGATAAATCAAACTCAATATGGACACATAGCTGTATTATTTGTTGGATTACTTTGCCAACCATCAAAAATCGATGTCCGTAACCGAGGAATGTGTTATAAAGACTATCATGGTTAGAGATACTGTTTACAAGGGCCACTGTGGTTAGAAACAAAATATTTGTATGGATGATACTGCCCCGTTACTAGGACAGGTAGGAAGGGCTATTATTACAAAGATGATTTAGGAATAGTATTCATCAGTTAAAGTTAAACTCATCTTATGTCTTGCGTTCTTCATTCCGGTTTTGGATAGTTTAGAAGAACGCAAAACTAACGTGAGCACGGACTTGTACAGTGTTACTGCATGGAAGAATTTGTAATTTTAAAGAAAAGGAATAAAATCTGTGTTTGTTTCAATCTAACCGTTAAATGTAATGTATATTTTGTTGTTAGTGGAACGGAATTTTTAATGATAAATCTATTTGGAATGAAATAAGAACAAGAATTGAAAAATACAGCGTTTTTTTCATTTCTGGAATAATGCGTAGATACATTGTTTGAATAAACATGGTAATCAAATGATGGGACAAGATCGTAATGAACTTAGAAAAAGTCGAAATGTTTGAGGATAAGACTTGAAAATTCTGTAAACTGTGTGTAAATTTTGTTGGTCGTCTCATGGAGAACAAGGATCCAACACCTCCAACAGTGGAACCAGATAAGCCAAAGGAGGAAAAACATGAACAGCCAGACACACAAGCAAAAATGACCGGTCCCCCAGCGGAAAAGAAACCCCCGAGAGAAGATCCTAAAGTTGATGTAGCGGGTTCGGAGAGTACAATATCTAGCGGAATTGGAACGGCAAGCGCCATTTCCGGTAAAAGTTCTGAGTCCAACTGCGATACGTTGTCTGTAAGTTCAGGAGGAACCGTACAATCGGGACAAACTGCGACTTCTGGGAGGGTCCTGAATCTTTGTCAAAGGGGAGAATGGATGGTGCTAGATCAACTTCTTCGGAATATACAAAAATCACATCCAGAATTGTCGGAAGCGGACGAGGTATTTATATCAATTTTTCTTATAACTTTTCTTTATTAATATCTATTTTAACTAAATTCGGTACTATAACTAACCCGGTTCCAGTAACGTTCAATTGATATGATTGTTTCATATAAAAAGGTAAAGGTACTTTGTCGCAAGTCATCTTGCTTGGACTGTAATCCTTTGTATAAAAGTGTTTTTTCTCCATCAAGACAGATTCACAATAAGCACAAAATAAGGACAAAGATAGAAAAAGAGAGGGGGTGGCATTTTTGGGAAATTACACTCTTGGACCTCTTCAAAATCCAAAATTATCATAAGTAGTTCTGTGGCATATTTGTATGTCTTCCAGTCATTTGTATGGGCTAAATATGTTATCATGTAATGTGAAAAAGTATTCAATTTAATGTTTAACTTTGGCCCAATCGAATCATTTTTTTTGCAGTCTACATCTTCGAAAAATGGAAATGCTACTGTTTAAAAGGACAATGATAGTAAAATCAAAAATTAAAGGAATCGATTTTTTTAAAATCGTATAATCTGCCCACGTATCTAAATATTTTTTTTCATGAACATATCTACAATTTTTTTTTTAAAAAATCCCTAATTGTTTTCTGAAAGATGTTTAAAATGAAGAAAGGTATATCTGAGAAACAACACGAGGCGTTCCAGTGTTAAATGTCCAAGATGACGTAACGACAACCATGATTACTCGTCTTTTATCTATTGTCTTTGAATTAGTGACAAAGGATATAATCAATAAACGGAGCATGTACAGAATATAAAGTTTAATAGACAACAGACAAGTTGATAAATGACAATGTCTTTGCTGTTTCATACTAATTCGCAGAATGTGAATCACTCAAATTCTCATAACGTCGTGCATAGAAGGTTATTCTAGAAATGAAGACCATTTTGTTGTAAGGAAATAACATAAAAAGTTAACAACGACGACGAGGACGAGGACGAGGACAATAACAACAACAACAACAACAACAACAACAACAACAACAACAACAACAACAACAACAACAACAACAACAACAACAACAACATATTAACGTTTGTCCGTGGATCTTAATCCGGTAGGCGGGGTTCGATCCCAGGACGCGTCAGCCTAAGACGTTAAAATTTGGTAATCTTCTCGCTCCCTGCTTAGCGATCAACATTCTGGGTAGGAGATGGACTGGTTGGTTCGGTGTCAGGATAATTTGATCGAGTGAAGTATCATGGCAATGTGTCTGCGGCGTGAAATTTCAGTGAGACAACACTATAAAGTCGCTACCACTGCGCACTGTCACAAGCAGACACAGTATTGATATGACCTAAGCATGAGTTGAATGGACCCTAAACCCAAATAGCACAAACAAACAAATCCAATTTACGGAGAAAAGTGAAAAGACAAGACAGCTATGACATTTCATGGAATCTGGTACATTAAGATTATTAGTCTATAACATAGAAATATCATATTTCGTTTAAAGTATGCGCTTTATGGCGTATAAAACAGTTTCATATCAAATGAAATAAATTTTTTGAAGAAAAAACCACACGACTGAGTAAAGGTCGAAGAACAATACAATGCATCAAGTTCAAACTATCTATTTCATGAATCTGATCTCATTGACACAATTAAATGGCAATGTTGAACTTTTGAAGACATGTATATAAACTCCAAAATAGAGTATAATTATGCCCCTGGAACATAAAGCTCAGAAACTCCAGTCTATAACTTAATGTCTCTTTCTGAACACAAAGAAAGGTCAGACTTATAACTTAAAGACATACTATAAACACAATGCCTTTGTTTATGTCTAATTAACATACAAATGATGGATGTTTAGATCATTATACTCGTATGATATATATAAGAGGGTACAGTTGCGGCAGTTTGACGATTGTGTCGGCTTTAGATTCGTTCCGTTACGACTCTTACACAGCCAGTGAGCGTTTTACTGTTGGAGTACCCCGCAGTTCATATCAGATCGTAGCATTAGGGAGGATCTGGCTAGTCAATGCTACATTAAAGCCCAAAGTACAACTTGTCAGGAAGCAAATGCTATCAGAGATATATAGTCCGGTGAGATTTGGATCTATCAC
>JAUMGZ010242613.1:0-10579 GCA_032359645.1 Pododesmus macrochisma | reverse complement strand
GAACTCGTCCGAGATCTTATTGATATATGGCTGCATACAAAGTTTCATCAAACTCGGTTAACATTTGCTCAAGTTATCTTGTTCACAAGGAAAAGTTTACGCACGACGACGGACAAAAGACTATGGCAATAGGTCACCATGAACATAGTTCAGGTGACCTAATAAGAGGGAATGTAGAAAATATATAACTCTGCATGATCAATTATAAGGATTCAATGCCTTGTGCTATCAAATGTGTGTTTCTATGATATCAGTGTTCTGAGTAAGTCTTAATAATAGAGGGCATACCCTGCAATGATTTTGAAGCACGTTGGCCTTCATGGGCTTCTATGGGGCTCTGTGACTTTTCTAATGATGGTTTTCCCCCAGGTCTCGGAGGGCAGCCCATGTGATGCCCTTCTCAATGTCTATAATCTTGATGTTTTTCTAAGGGCTCTGATTTTTCTATGACCTTTTTCTATGGGAATCTTTGATTTTTCTATATATGCCTTCCCTATTTCTAAGTCTATGACCTTTTTATGAAGATTTCTATGATTTTTCTATGATGCCCTTGACCCATGTGTATGGACCTGACTTTTTTCTCTGGAGCTCAGATTTTTCTATGATGCTCTTCCCAATGTCTACAACCCTTCCCTATTTCTTAAACTTTTTCCTGTTGGGCTCTGAGATTTTTCTATATAAAGCCCTTCCCTTTTTCTCTAACCTTTCTAAAGGGTGTGGTGTGCGTTTGTGTGTGTGTGTGTGAGGGGGTGCCCTTTCTTATTTCTGTAACTTTTTTCTGCATAAACACTATGATTTTTCTACCGATATATGATGCCTTACA
The DNA here is from genome assembly GCA_032359645.1 of Pododesmus macrochisma. Classification (NCBI taxonomy): domain Eukaryota; kingdom Metazoa; phylum Mollusca; class Bivalvia; order Pectinida; family Anomiidae; genus Pododesmus; species Pododesmus macrochisma. The sequence continues at coordinate 9,756 of JAUMGZ010242613.1, read as the reverse complement.
ATACTTCTATGTCTATGTTTTATGAGGGCTCCTGCCTCCGTGGTTTTCTATTATGCCTTCCCGCTATACTGTAAACTTTTTCTGTGTCTATGACGTGAGGTGTCATTGTTTTCTATAATTACCACCATATTATAGCTGTTATTTCATGTTGTTCAATAGATCAGTAACATTTATCGGTGTAATTAATTTAAAGCCAATGAACCTAGCTATGCATTTATGGTCAGTGCATGAGTACCGTACTTAAATTATTTAACAATCAATACTTGCTTCCACAACTCCATAATCATAAGATTTGACCAGTACAAATGTACTGAAAGATCATTAATTAAATATTAATTGACAGTCGCTAGGTTTCTTGTGTTTTGCTAGGCACTGAATGTATAGCAACAGTAGAAATGCTGTGTCAAATATGACAGTTACGTTAAATACGAAAAATAGCATGCTAAGATTTGTACATCAAACGCACTTGCAGGAATTTATCAACGTTGGGCTCGCACAATCATAAAGGCCATACTATTTAATGTTCGGATCAGAATTGATAAGAAAATTTTGAGAATTAAGAATATTGTGCAATAATTGTAGGAAAATTAACCAAAAGTATGTATAAATGTGTGATAAAGAGAAGGTCTAGAAACCTTTCCTATTTCTGTTCAGATGTGTATATGTAAATATCTATAGCCATTCAAATGATGCTACTAGCTCTATCAGTAGAGTGTTACAGCTTTTGTGCGGTCACTTAAGCCTTTCCTAAGCCTATTACATTTATACCTGGTGTGTACCACTTGTTGGAATTGGATTTTCGTCTGGAATGAACAAATTCCTACATTTATTTATATACTATATATATAACATGCAAAATTCAAATCATACATAAGTTAAGCACAGAAGTTGGCTGGAGTTAAGGTTTATCAGGAGTCTACAGTCATGTTTGTTTTATTTGGGTTTAATGCCCTTTCAACACATATCTAGGTTATATTGAGACTGTGCCTACTTGTGAACTAATGGCAACTTTATAGTGCTGTCTCACTGAAATATCACGCTGCAGACACACTGCCACAATACTTCACTCGGTCACATTATACATACACAGAGCCACCCACTCCTCCTCACAAAATGCTGAGGGTTTAGGGAGGAGCAAGATTACCTAAAGACGTCTTTTAATAGGCATGATGTGGTGGGGGATCGAACCCAATACATGTTATTTCACGGTTATGAGTACTTTGCACCAACTTACCTGGTATGCTGCCATGGAGATACATGTGCGACCCTGACGATCTTGAGCATTTATGTTAGCACCCATTTTGATTAACCGCTTCATGGCCCCTACATGTTCCCCTTTCACAGTGTGAGCTAAAGGAGTACATCCTGAAAAGGAACACAAAACACATTTTATATTACTTTTTTTTAGTACAGTGGAGAATCTGATAACAATGAAACTCATAACAACAATGATACATATGGAACAAATTGACCAAATCATTAAAAATTTGCTTCATAACAATAACAAATTCTTTACGATGACAAACATGGTCTTTACGAAGAGACTCAATGACAGACTTGGTCCTTATTAAGAGACTCAATGGCAGACATGGTCGTTATAAAGAGTCTCAATGACAGACATGGGGGCCGCAGTGGCCTAGTGCTTAAAGTCGTCGACTTGTAATCATAAGAGCCTTTCACCTCCTAGTTCGATTCCAGTCCGGGGCTTCCTAGTGGGAGAAAGTTGCCAGTGACTTGCCGTAGGTCGGTGGTTTACTCTGGGTACTCAAGTTTCCTACACCAGTAAAATTGGCACGTCCGTAAATTACCTTAGCTGTTGGTTGGACAATAAGCCCTCAAAACAAACAAACAATGACAGACATGGTTGTTATTAAGAGTCTCAATGACAAACATGGTTGTTATTAAGACACTCAATGACAGACATGGTCGTTATTAAGAGACTCAATGACAGACATGGTTGTATTAAGAGACTCAATGCTAGACATGGTTGTTATTAAGAGACTCAATGACAGACATGGTTGTTATTAAGAGACTCAATGCCAGACATGGTTGTTATTAAGACACTCAATGACAGACATGGTTGTTATAAAGAGACTCAATGACAAACATAGTTGTTATTAAGACACTCAATGACAGACATGGCCGTTATTTAGAGACTCAATGACAGACATGGTTGTATTAAGAGACTCAATGCCAGACATGGTTGTTATTAAGACACTCAATGCCAGACATGGTTGTTATTAAGAGTCTCAATGACAGACATGGTCGTTATAAAGAGTCTCAATGACAAACATGGTTGTTATTAAGACACTCAATGCCAGACATGGTTGTTATAAAGAGACTCAATGCCAGACATGGTTGTTATTAAGACACTCAATGCCAGACATGGTTGTTATTAAGACACTCAATGCCAGACATGGTTGTTATAAAGAGTCTCAATGACAGACATGGTCGTTATAAAGAGTCTCAATGACAAACATGGTTGTTATTAAAACACTCAATGCCAGACATGGTTGTTATAAAGAGACTCAATGACAGACATGGTAGTTATTAAGACACTCAATGCTAGACATGGTTGTTATTAAGACACTCAATGACAGACATGGTTGTTATTAAGAGACTCAATGCCAGACATGGTTGTTATAAAGACACTCAATGCCAGACATGGTTGTTATTAAGACACTCAATGCCAGACATGGTTGTTATAAAGACACTCAATGACAGACATGGTTGTTATTAAGAGACTCAATGACAGACATGGTCATATTAAGAGACTCAATGACAGACATGGTTGTTATAAAGACACTCAATGCCAGACATGGTTGTTATTAAGAGACTCAATGACAGACATGTTAGTTATTAAGAGACTCAATGACAGTCATAGTCGTTATTAAGAGACTCAATGACAGACATGGTCATTATTAAGAGACTCAATGACAGTCATAGTCGTTATTAAGAGGCTCAATGACAGACATGGTCATTATAAAGACACTCAATGACAGACATGGTCGTATTAAGAGACTCAATGACAGACATGGTAGTTATTAAGAGACTCGATGACAGACATGGTCATTATAAAGAGTCTCAATGACAGACATGATCGTTATTTAGAGACTCAATGACAGACATGGTTATTTTTAAGAGACTCAATGACAGACATGGTCATTATAAAGAGACTCAATGACAATTAATGGCAGATATGGTCATTATAAAGAGTCTCAATGACAGACATGGTCGTATTAAGAGACTCGATGACAGACATGGTCATTATTAAGAGACTCCACTGGATCCTGTACTTCTGTATCACTGCTGTTTAACCACACAGACACTGAAATGAAACTGCATATATAGATAAGTCGATCTCTTTACTATGACCATGTTTGTCATTCAGTTTTGTTCTGTTGTAAAGAATTACAACTATATGATTCTGATTTTTTTTCCATTTCTATGGTCTTTGAATTGAATTAGCTGTTAAACGAGTATGAGTGTTGTTGTAAAAGGTCATCATTGAATAGTATACTTTTAACTTTCAATGTGATCTTGTATAAAATAAAAAGATTTTGAGATTTTTAACCTGTCGAGTATTAAAATGTTTGATGGTTCTATTTTTTTTAATAGGTTAATGTATTTTCATTAACTTTTTATTGTATAACTGTGCATACATAAGGCTACTTAGCCTTCTTGACACACAGAGAAATGGATGGTTTAGTCTCATCATCTGGTTTAACATCATTTTATGATTATGTGTTCTGTTACCGTTCTAAGTATAAGTCTGCATTACATTTTTGTGAAGTTGTTTTAACCTTAAATATTGCATACAATGCACAGCATATTGTAACCATGGCTGTAGTCTGGAGTAAGTTGGTGGGGGGGGGGAGGTCTGGAGTAAGTTGGTGGGGGACCCCCCTCCTCTCCAGACTACTACCCTGGTAACAGAGCAGTTTAATTCTAATCAGATGATAAACCTACCGTCTGCATCTTCTTGCTCGATAACACTTGGATCTTTCTGTATAGCTTGAAGCAAGAGATTAACATCGCCGTCTGCTGCCGCTCGATGTGCCAGGAAAGTGTCCTCAGAGTCGGAATCAAGATCTGTAATGGATTAACGTTAAAACTCCTAAACCTGATATTATAAAACTAATTTAAGTTCCTATACCTGAACTTGATACTCTAAAATAATTCAATCTATTAGCCTTGACCTTTATGTTCAGCTATTAGCCTTGAACTTTATGTTATATAATTAGTTTAAGCTATTAGCCTTGAACTTTATGTTATGCTATTAGCCTTGAACTTTATGTTATATAATTAGTTTAAGCTATTAGCCTTGAACTTTATGTTATATAATTTATGTTTTTTTATCATCAAGTAAAGTTATAATCCACGAACTTGATATTCTGTAATTGATTCCTAAAGTTGATTATCAATGATTATTAAAGTTGTAATCCCTGATCTTGATTTCTACAATGAATTATACCTGAACTTGATATTCAATCAAAAGTTGTCATTGAGATTCATTCATTGAAGCTCGCAGTCAAAAGCCTTAATTTAATTGTCATGAAAAGGTCATGACTGGAAATATGTAAACCATATTCAGCGTAATAAGTGCCTACTCCCTTTTCAAGTACCTATGGTGCTGTATAATAGGTAAGATCCAATACGGGAGAGCTTTGCAGTACAATATGATAGTGATTGGAGTTGTAATATGGTCCTAAGAAGCAGCCCCTTTACTATTTCTATTTTTTCAGGGCGATTATCAGGTTGAATAGGGTATGTGTACCGGATGTATGCCATTAAATTATTGTTGCAGAACACAACTGATAATATAAACTTAATAATTAATTCGAAACATTACTAGAAAAAAACATGGACAGATGGTGAACAGTTGGGTATACACACTTAAACGTTGTATTGGAAATATGGGTGCAGTAATCTATGAAGTGTGTTTTTCTGATATGGCTAATTCTGGCTCTCAGAGGAGTTTGTTACCATACTTCAACCAACTGTTTACGTTTAGATATCTTGATTTGTGTTAAGTATTTTTCATCAACTTAAAGGCAGTGTAAAAGTCTGTGACATTCTTGTTAGTGTGCACAATGATTAACATTAAAACAGTCAATGTTTGTTTCATTGAGATTTAAAATCCCTTCAACCCATGTCTAGGTCATATCAAGACAGTGTCTGTTTGTGACAGCGTTCACTGATGGCGTTTATAGTGCTGTCTCAATGGAATATCACGCCCTAAACATATGATACTTCATTTAGTCACATTATCCTGACACTGAGCAAACAAGTCCTCTTCCTACCCTGTAATGCTGAGCACTTAGCAAAGAGAAGATTACCTAATTTTCAAGTCTAAGGTTTGACGTGGCTGGGATTGAACCCCTACCAACAGGATGCACTGACAAACACATTGAAATGAGACATGTCTCATTACTGACACTGAAGCAAGCCAAAAGCCACATTGAAATGAAACACCTGCATGTCTCATTACTGACAGTGAAGCAAGCCAAAACCCACATTGAAATGAGACACCTGCATGTCTCATTACTGACACTAAAGAAAGCTAAAAGCCACATGAAAATGAGACACCTGCATGTTTCATTACTGACACTGAAGCAAGCCAAAACCCACATTGAAATGAGACACCTGCATGTCTCATTACTGACACTGAAGCAAGCCAAAAGCCACATTGAAATGAGACACCTGCATGTCTCATTACTGACACTGAAGCAAGCCAAAAGCCATATTGAAATGAGACACCTGCATGTTTCATTACTGACACTGAAGCAAGCCAAAGCCACATTGAAATGAGACACCTGCATGTCTCATTACTGACAATGAAGCAAGCCAAAAGCCACATTGAAATGAGACACCTGCATGTCTCATTACTGACACTAAAGCAAGCCAAAAGCCACATTGAGATGATTCACCTGATTGTCCTATTAAAATCGCGACACAAAATTAATCTTTATTTAATTTCAGTCACCATACTAGCTAATAGAGCAACACAAGATTATACATTTTTATCATTTGTTCACATTATTCTTATACCAAGTTAACCAGCCCTTGTGTTATCCTTTTCTTGTTAGACACAAGACAAAAGGGAAGCAACAAGGTTGACAATTGTCACCACTCAGATTTATAACAAGTTGAACCTTGAAATTTACTGATGTAATCTTCTTGCTGTTTGCTAAGCACTTCTGAGTAGAGTCGTTTAAATTACGTAATCTTCTTGCTCCTTGTTAAGACTTCAGAATTTTTGAGTAGGAAAGGGACTGGTTGACTCGGTGTCAGGATAATGTGAAAACTTGAGTGAAGTATCATTTCAATGTGTCCGAGGCATGATATTTCAGTGTGACAGCACTTTAAAGTCTCCACCAATGTGCACTATATAAAGATCAGGCACTGTCTAGACATGTGTTGAAGGGACCTAATAAACCCCAATAAAACAATTAAATTCTAACCCATGATCTACCAGCAGATAAGCAGACCACAGAACTGATTAATACCATTCATATACAGTAAATTTTGATATTAAAAGTGAAAGTGCACGTTGGTCCTAGGAAGAGTTATCTAACTTGATCTGTGAAATAATACAATCGTCAGCTTCTGAAAGGTTAGGTGTCTAATTGACAAATTTCAAACAACGTTTTCAGTGAACAACAAATTGAGTAGTTGAAGATTGTTTGCTAGTTGAAAAGTTCAGCACAGCCTTATTGACACACTGAATGGGCCAAAAGGAAAAATACTTGTGTTTCTGCTAACCCCAGCTACCCTAATTTTAGTGCCTACACCAAAGTTTTTTAGCCATTTTCACACAAGAACTGTTTAAGTCAGAACCTCTGTCTCTATATAGCCTTTAGACAAGCACTGTTTAAGTCAGAACCTCTGTCTCTATATAACCTATGTAAAAACTTAAAAGTGAAATAATTTTTTTTGCTTACCTACCTTCCCTTATATTTTTATTCACATGTATATAAGAATATAAATAATGACGTGATGCTGGTGTTATAATATACACTACATTTTCACAAATATTGCGTTTATTCATTTACACCTTAAAAAAAGCCAAGTAACCATCCAGTTTTCAATATTTCAATGGATTTAAACCCTCACCACACAATGACCAGCACAATAGTTAATAGGGAATCTACACAACAACAATCGACAGCCTTAAAGGCAATTTACACACTGAACAAATATTTGATTTTAATAAATGTGAAAATCCATGGCAGATACAATTAATCAATAAACCTGAACAAACAGCATGTTAGCTCAAATTACGAAAAACATATCATTGGGGAGAGTTTTAATTGAATACAGGTTTACCTATAATTTTTGCTGATTCAGAGTGCATGTCATGTTAAAGAAGGATGTTCATGGGAGTGTTGAATATGATCAAAAGGGAAGTTAATAATTTGCAAAAATACATCCTGTTTACTTGTTTTATTGGGGTTTATTTGCTTCAACTCATGGCTAGATCTTATTGAGATAGTGCTTGCTTGTGACAGTGCAGACTGATGACGACTTTATAGTGCTGTCTTGCTGAAATATCTTGCCCCAGACAAATTGACAAATTACACTGACAGTTATCCATACATTTTATAATTCTCAACTAGAGAAAAGTCCACAGGAGTTCAAAACATTTGGTGAATGGTTCAATCATTGTGGATACAAGACTGCGTTCTTTTAGATACATAATATATATATATATGTATATATATATATATATATAAATGTTCACTGTGATTTTATATGGCCATACATTTTATGAGGATTTGTAAACTTTGAATTTGTAAGGTAGTATTTAGTAATACTGTATGCTATATTTTCCTCATTGTGGCTTCCTTGAGGTGGACAACTCAGAGTCAGTATTATGTGTTCAGACAGAATGATTTTTTATTTGTTTAAAGCACAACATATGAGGATAATCAATCAGAACAAGTAAAATCAGTATTATGATATCTGTCAAAGCTTGTTTTTTTAAGTCTCTTCCAACTTAGGTCTAATTCATATCGAGACGTTGTCTGCTATGACAGTGCACACTTACGGCGACTTTATAGTGCCTTCTCAGTAAAATATCACACTGCAGACACATTGACATGATACTTTACCATGTCATATTATTTTGACATCAAACCAAATGGTCCTTCTCCTAGCTAAGTGTTAAGCGAGGGATGAGAAGATTACCCAATTTTAACATCTTATGATTGGGTATCAAGCCTGTGATCTTTCGTACACAAAGTAAACACTTTGTATGTCAAAGTAGGTAGTAAATTAAATTTAATTGGATGCATCCTCGATTAATACATTAAGAATCAGGAGTAGCAACTGCTCAACTGGAACCACCATATGTTGACATGGAATGCGAGATAGTTATAATTGTGTAATCTTTGTTTAATAAAGACAAATTTGAGGATTGATTCAGAGTTAGTTTACACAGAGAGCGAGAACTTTCTTAAGGCTTCCCAGCTTCAAAGAAAATTCGTAAGTTTGTTTTTTATAAAAACAAAATTTGTATGTCAATAATTGCCTGTGAGGTGCGGAGAATCAGAAAAATACTGTACGTTATGTAAAAACCAAAATATGATCACCCTACCATCTCTAAAGGAAATATACATTATCTAACCATAAATATAAGATATTTGTCAATGACTAAACAAATCAAGTAGTGACTACATCCGTCTTTAAGAAATGTTTAGTTTTAAAGATGCATTTAAATCAATGTTAAAACCATTTCAATAAGAGGCTTCATTGTGTTTTGAAGACTATAGTGTACTTACTCTATTTTGTCGGTTTTTTCTGTTGGTAACATGTTGTTTTGAATAAACAATTCATGCATCATCTGAATAATATATGTAAGTTACCAGGAATAATCTTGTTTGAATAAACGATTCCTGATCTTGTAGCATCCTATTTTTCTATATTACTAAGAATAATCCTGTTTTGAATCAGCTATCCATATATCATCTGATTTTTACATAAATTACCCAGGATAATCTTGTTTTGCAGTGAATTAACGATTCATTCCTTATCTTGCATCATCTGAATTTCACCTTTATTACCAAGAACTGCAGTCTTGTTTTGAATAAACCTTTTGTGTACGTTGAGTGTCATCAACAGTTTTATACCAAAGATACCAAGAATACAACAACAAAGTACAATAAAACTGTCCAATAAAACTGTAAGTACACGGATATAACAGGTAAAATATGGCAACAGGAAGTTGCACATGTAGAGAAAAAGGACAAAACTAACTTGGAAATGGAAACTGAAGTGTACCACTAAGATATATAATATCTACAAGTGACAAATAACCAATTCACTGTGTGTGATACCTCATCCAAGATTCCAGGTCTATACAATTCTAATCAAATGTCATCAATGGACACTCAAGGAGAAAAAGAAGATGGCTAGACAAAAACTAGGGAGCTAAAAGTTCTCAATGTCATTAGTTTAAACGCCACTTAATTTGCCCATACTATAGTGATTGGCCAATAGTCGGTAATAAGCGATTAATTAGTAATTGACATGTACCGAATCAATTATGCAACTCGATAACCGATGATAGGTTGAACTATAAATATTGTTTATTTTCTGTGTTTTATAAAGCATACTGACTCCTAGTTTATTTAGTTATTGGTTGTCTAATAACAAACTGGTATATATTCATATCAAAATAAACCACATTTATTTACAATAAATTACAATTTATATCCAAACAAACTGCACAACGATTGATAAACATTCCAATAG